>VYZQ01000986.1:0-81161 GCA_013400655.1 Mystacornis crossleyi
GCACATCCCACCCTGGGGCCAGGCTTTGTGCTGCCTGCTGTTTCACCCCATGCCCTGAGTGAGGGCTGGCTGTGTTTTGGCTGGGAGCACAGGGCCCAGCAGCCGCTCTCCCTCCCTGCCCCACGCCAGCTTCCCTGGGAGTGTGGCAATGCTAAGCACAGGCACTACAGGCACAGTTCCCTCTCGCCCCTGCACTCGCTCACCTTCTGGATTTTCCTGATCTGGTCTGAGAGTGTGTCTAACAGGCGTGTTTTCAGGAAGTCTGTCACTTTGGCCACTCGACCATCGATGTAGTAACTGGAAGGAAAATAAGCAGACAAAGTCAGACAGCTGTGAGTATCTCTGGCCCCAAACCATGCCTTCCTGTTCTGCTGCTGCCCCCTGCCAAGAAGCCTCCTTTGTTCTGGGGGAATCCCTGCTTGCACCCTGTCCTGTCCTGGCCCTCTGTCCGTGCCTGTCTGGCAGATGCTTCAATCTCCAAAACAGGATGTAAGGTGGAGATATGCTGAATGCTGAGCATCCTGCACTTCAGGAACCATGGGAAGTTTTGCAATTTCTTAACTTTTGCTAGTGAAACTCTGGGGAAAGAATTTCAAAGACTGGGAACAAAATGCCACCTGCAAAGGCTTTGCAGCACTCTTGCACAACCTGCATCTTCCTTGCTCGCCCTTCCAGCAAAATCCACAGCTGAATCCCCCTGTCAAGAAATGTCGTGGCTGTCACCAGCAGCAGAAGTCCTGCTCTCACAGAAATACCTTCTGGCCTGCAAATGCCAGGGAGTGTTTCCATACAGGGGGCTGATTTCTGCTCTCCATGTGCTTGATTTTGTAAAGTACAGCTACAGTGCTGCCCATAACAATGTGAATCATCTGTCTCTAAGTGTGAGAGGAAGGCTCTGAAATGTCTCACTGCTGTCTCCTGGCTTCAGGACATAAGGTGAAGCATTCTCTCCTGACTGCACATTCCCTGTGTCTAGAAGTAATCCCAACCTGCTCCTCCTGAGGAAGAGTCTTGGGCTGGCACCTCTGCTCCATGCAAGGAGAAATGGCAGCCCTTGCACATCTCCCAGAGGCTCCTGCCAGTCTTGCAGGGACCAGGATGCCTGCTGCAGCATGCACTGGCATACCCCTGGGCCAGTCCTTTTCCTGATAAATAGTTTTTTCAAGAGAGACTTTATGAACCTTGTCCTCCCAAATCTGCAGTGTGCATCAGCCACTCAACACAGCAAGCCCCAGAATATGACAGAGCCTAGCTGGGGGATGGAGGTTCCCAAGAGCTGCAGCAGCTCTGGCTGGGGCTGGTGGGGCTTAGTCATTTCCTCCCATCCATCACTGGATCTACATCCACTCAGATTTCACCAGAGTTACACAGACCCTTCTCCCTCTCTGCAGACCTCAGTGCAGCCATAGGTGCTGGGATGCATAATGGGCTAGAGACCTGGGCTCTGAAGAAAGGTGGATTCACCTTTCCAGGGCTGCTTTCTCCATAACACGCATCTCATCTGCAGCAGTGAGCAGCTGTAGCAGTTGTAATGGCTGTTTCACTTGGGTGCTGGAATGCAGGAGCATCCCCAAAGGATGCCGTGGGCTAACTCAGCCTCAGATAGACCAGCTGGCACATGTGCAACATGCATGAGTGCTTGGAGAGGATTTTTGTGTCTCACTGCTCCAAGTCACTAACTGTCCCAGAGCAGAATTCTATTACAAGCTCAACTTGCAAATGCATCAAACGAGAAGAACCTCCTCTGTCAACCCTCTCCCGGGTGTGCAGTCCCAGCTGTGTCCCCAGCGAAGCATGGGAACACGCCAGGCACACCCCAACATTGTGTGACCTGGGCAAGGAGACAAGAGGCATTTTTGTATATACATGGTGACTGGAAGGTGCTAAGGGCAGAGATAATCTCCAGGGAGAGTTTAGGAAGTGTTCAAAATCATTCCGATCACTTACACACTATCGAAGCACTGGCTGCTGGGAGGAGAGCAGGTCTGTGAGCAGCAGGCAGTGTAGGGTGTACACAGATTACTTTTTAAGACAAAATTACAAAGCAATGTTCTCTGGGGATGGCAGATGTTTGGATTTTAGCACCACACTTAAAAACTGAACAGAAACTACTTTTTCAGACTGTGGACTAAAAACCCCATCACCTGGGCTGAAAACTGGCTGAAAGACCATAAAAAAGAGGTTGCATTCACAGGGAAAAGATGGAGTTAGGTAAACCTCAGTCTGTGTATGACTCCTCCAATGCATCAGGCTTTCTGCAGGGTTTAGCTTCTTGGCTAGCACAGTCCCAGAGCCCAGGAAAAACCCCTCAGAGAGAGAAGACAGGCTTGCACCTCCTCATCACCTCATTCAAGCACAAGGTGTGCTCTGACGTGCAGCTCCACTGCCAAAGGGAGAGGACCAGCAGCAGACCCGGAGGAGGTTCTGCCCTCCCAGAGATCACGTGGACGCAGCCTGGGAAGGTGCTCAGCACAGCCCAGACACTACAGGGAAGAGAAATACCCTGGGATATGTGCCATGGTCACATTTTTTTGACACCTGCATTAGCAACAGAGAGAAACAGAGACTGGTAGAGGCATGAAGGGCAGAAATAAAGTATCATTATTCCTGCTTCAGTATCAAGAAATCTTAGTAGCATATTTCCTGGGGGCGTGAAGAGGGAAACACTTCAGCTTTGGGTGTGTAAGAAGAGAATGAAGACAAAAGCTTCAGTAGAATGGTCAAGGATCTCTTGCAAACTTGCCTGGGAAGTTCTCAGTTGCCAACAGGTACTTTCATCCTCCTCAGACTAGGAAAAAGGGAAAATGGCACCAGTTGCAGAAGGCTTGTGAGGAAGAGACAGGAACTGAGGTCTGTGCTGATACCTGGCTACTCAGCAGTGGGTTTCCAGGTGTAGGCTTCATATCATTGAGATAACGGCGCTTCCTTTTGGCATCTTTAACCGTCAGTACAGGCAGTATAGAAATCCACAAAATGCAAGCAATCGTCAGGCCTTTAGAGCAGGAGAAGAGCTCATTAGGCGTGGATTATTTCTTGGAGTAAAGGCTGCAGCTTTGCTGGTATTTACAATGACTCAGTGCACTTGACTTAAAAAAAAAAAAAAAACCCAACAGCCTAAAACAGTCACAACTCTTCAAGCTCCAAAAAAGCCAACAGCAGCTGCAGAGATCTCCAGCACTGACAAATACCTCCCGAGGCAGCCGACCTGAGCCAGCCCTGCAGTCCCTGGCACTCACATCTTCCTCTCCTAGTCCGGCAAGGAGATGAATGGACAGACCCTCGCCAGCAGGGGCAGGGGTCTCTGTCAGCCACGTCTCTGCAGAGGCAGAGCACATGTAACTCTTGGACAAGCTGTTTATCTCCTACACCAGCTGGCAGATCTTTCAGTGGGATCTGGGTATGGCGCAGCAACAGAATTGGCCTAGGAGACATCAGCATGCCCACCACAAGCACTGACCATGCTGTTTCTCATAATTCAGGAGAGAATAGATATGGGCAATTATATACAGAGCTGGGCCATTGTGCCCCCCAGTTTCATGCCAATATCTCTATAAACAGACAGTCTGCAGGAACATGAGAAGAGCCAGTCAAGGAAGAGGGATCTAGCAACTAAATCCCAGATGAGACATACATCCTGAAGGAAAGACCATGTACATCTACTTTTGGGTGCCCTATTATACTTTGGATGCCTATTACACAAAGCTGAGACAAATTGTCCCCCCTCTGCTTACATTACCCTATTTCTAAAAAAATAATTTGACTATGCCATAGAAACCCAGGATGAGATCAGCACACTTTGCAAAGGGAGGTATGACTGGACTGCTCTGGAGGTGGCCAAACCAAACGCAGTGCGGGGGAAGGACTCAGCCAAGGGCTGGGCAAGAATTTATGCCAGTGCTAGGAAATGTACCCCAGTTTGCGGCCCCCATCCTTGAATGGAACTGTAGGATGGGACAAAGATGAGCTGAGAACAGTAGTGAGGCAGGGATGAGCACAGCTGTCAGTCAGAAATGCCCTTGTTCTTGAGCAGGCTGCAAGGCCACACAAGGCAGGCTGCAAGGATGCCCACAGCTCCCCAGTGCCTCCCAGAGAGGGACAGTGCCAGGCACTAGAGCACTTGGGCAATTCTGGGGTTGGCTATGTGTCTCTGTCTTCTCACCTCTAGGTCTTGTGTTGCATTTAACATGGTTTTCTGGAAAGATCCGTGATTTGCTGCACGGGATCATAAGCATCGTCCTGTGTTTAATGAAGGCAGTGCACTGACTCCTGGGCAGCTGGTTTCATTTACCTCCTCCTTCATTTTATAGAGAAACCTTTGCCCCTATTATCTGACCTCTTCTTCTGTTGCAGTTAATTACATTAAAGCCCACTTCCCAAAGCTCAGGAATTTCCGGATCTACTTTGTTGCCTGCTGCTACAGGGAGAGTCTGCTTGGAATTAGGGCACCCGCCTGCCAGGGATGTCGTGCAGGGCACATCCCCACGGTCAGCATGACACCCTGCTGCCACTGCAGCTGGGAAACTGAGACACCTCTGCTGACAGGTGGCCCTGATCCGTGAGCATCTTCATGAGCAGAAGGCATCTGCAGTGCAGGACATGGGGCAGCCACGCTGCTTGTCATGGGGAGAGAGGCAGGATGCCATCTGCTCCTTCCAAAAACCTGCAGGCACAGATGGGAGGGGCTGCCCACCTCCAGTCAAATAATAAACACATTGATGAAGAGTGACCGGGGGCTGTTCTCTGGCCCCAAAGGCCCATTTCACACCCACGCCTTTCTCTGCCCCCAGACAAGATGCATTTTTCTGTCCCAGCACCGGGAGCCATCCCTGGCCTGTGCTGTCTCCTCAGACTTGCCCTGGCATTGCATGGGAATGTGCTGGTGGCCAGGGCCATGGTGCTGCCAGAAACTGTTACCTCCATCAGAGAGCGAAGAGGATTGCAAGCCAGTGGGCAAAGCTGTGCCCTGACCAAGTTTATGTACAGGTGCAGATGGGCCAGGGACTCCTTCCTGCAGCCCCTTCAGGCTGTGCCTGGAGGACACTGCACTCGCAGCAGGCTGATGTGAGCCCAGATATACCCCCCGTGGGTGTGCCCATGCTGGGCAACTCTCTCCTGGCAGCTCTGGGAAATCTGCCCTATGCTACTGCTCGTGAGCATCTCCCCCTGCACACTCAACATGACTAGGCCAGAAGAGATGTCACCCAAACCAAGCCAGGCAAAAGCATTTTAAGCAACATCTCACACATGCCTGTGCGTCTGGCACCTCTGATTTGCCACGTAGGTCAAGTGATTTTCTATCTTGGAAGAAAAAGTGGCATTCTCCAAGAAGCCAGAGGGGCAGATGTCTACTGGTTTTGAAGGTGAGAATACTTACTTTCCCCATAAGTAACAGGGATTTGTGTTTCAGAGGCAGCACTGCATAAGGATTTGACCATTACACATGACAAACTTGGAGCTGTGTGCAAGACTTGGATTGGAGAACCAGTTGTACAGATTGAGAGAGTATGCTCAGGGATGGAACTGGGCACAGCTGCCAGTTTAAATGGACAATGAATCTTCACCATGTGTGAGGACACCAGTGCAGAGCAAAGAGATGGCTGTGGGGAGGATTCTGAGCAGTGGAAACCCACATCCAAAGGCTGATGGGATCTGAGTTTACTCATAACCAAACATAACAATCTAAATCACCTGGGAAATGCCAAAACTCTTGGAGCCACTGTCACACCCTCCTTTAGAGGAAATTCCCTTAGCACTTTGAAGGCATTCATGTCCCTTTCCAGCAACACTGCTTCTGAAGAGGGAGGCACATGTGCTGAGTTATATTATGTACGTAAGAGAAACCACACTCAGTTGAGTGAGTGAGGCTCACTGGTGAGCTTCTTATTTCTAATATTTCTATTTCTTTCTATTTTCTATAAAAGTGTTGCTTTTCTATCAATTATATTTCAGATGTATTCTGTTTACACACAGAGAATAGGACTCCTTACAATATATTCCCTTCTCAATTCCCTTTCTGGATTGAGCACAGACTTTTCAAAGGAATAACAGATTTGACAAATTTATAACCAATATCCCAGGAGAACATTAGGGTTTGGAACTGAAATACTCATACTTGAAATTGACAGCAGTTTAGTTTCCTGCTAATAATTTTCTTCTTGGATACAAAGGAACTTGTTTTGTTTTGTTTTGCTGTTTGGAGCAGAGGGATGAGACACTGTTTCGACATTTATTCATAAACAGTACAGAAGCCCAGCTCAGAGCTGTGGTTATTGCCAGTCCTCACAATCACGTACGGGTGCTATCTCCAGAGCTGCAAACTCTGGCTGGGGGAGAAGCAGGAACACTGCAGTGGAAATGGGTCAACAGGCAGCAGCTCAGCTCTGCTGACTCTTGTGGGGAGCTGCACCAGCCCTCCCAACCACAAGTTGCTGCTTCAGCACCAGACGGGATAACCACTTCACACTGATCCTGTAAGAAAAGTTTTCAAAGTAGCCATGCAGGCAGATTCCCTGCACACCAGATGAAGCTCTACATCTGAAGCCTGGAAGTTTGTTCCTTCAACTCTTCCAAGGGCTTGGCCCAGCGATCAAGCCCTGTTGCAGAAAGCAAATTCCTGGACTAAGTAAATGCGATCAGCACATCGTGTAATCATGAAAAGCGAACTCCCAGATGAGACATAGATCATCATTGCACAGCATGAGCCTGTAAGTAACACAAATCCTGCTCCAATTGCTCTGCTACCCCACCGTCCCCATTGCAGCAAGCTGCTGCTGCCTGGCAGGGAAGCCCAAGGAGCTAAACACCCAGGCGAGCACACTGAGACAAGCCAAGCTGCAGGAATGGGACTTGCAAGTTGCTAGCCATGCCTGGTGCTATAAACCCCTACGAGATGCCACCAGTTGCTTCTGCAGAAGCCTCCAAGGTTAACACACTGACACGGGGACCATGGCGGCACTTGCAAGAAAACTTCGTATGTTAAACCCCACTGAGCTCTACTCAGGAGCAGGTCTCCAAGTGGCCTTTACAAATGATGGATTTACAAGCCCCACTACTGCACGTCAGCAAAGCAGCATGACCATCCCATGAAGGGTCATTGTGAAGAATCAGCGTGGGAACAAGTCGTGTGGGCAGCACATACAAGCACACCCTGGACCCCTGCTCAGGCCAGTGTCCTGCATGGGAAGTTTAACCCAGCATGACGGCAAATCCACTTTTCCTGAGAACTGGGTGGTCTCACCATAGTTTTTTCCCTCCAGTGAATACTGGTCTCTGAAATGTGTCCTTTCTGTGACAGGAGAGAGTCCTGCCTGCCCCACAAACCCTCTTGCTATCAGTTTTGGTGGTCACTTGTACGGTGCCTCACCTTTGCACTGGCATTTGCACTCTCACTGCAGAGAGCCACAGCCTTCTGGGGACACAACCTCTGGCCACAGCATGCAAACTGGGGCAGGTGGAAATAAGAGGAGGGAAAAGATGGTTATGGATTTTCCCTCAAATAAGAAAACCCCTCCCTCCACATAGTGCTTGTTACACTCAGTGCTACAGCTCAGAGCTTTCTCTGCTCTTCTGAAATGCAGTCTTTGTGGGACCAGGAGGAAAAACAGGTAACAGCATCTCTCTCAGCCTCAGCTGGGACAGGATCTTGGATGTTCACCCCCTTTCAACTGGTATCTGCTCCTGTGGCTCCACCTGCACATAGGACACAGCGGTGTGTCTGTGGACACCCGTACAAAGCAGAGTGGGGCTAAGGCATTACCTGTTTACCTTTGGACTAAGCTGCCTCTCCCTTGTCTGGATGAAGCAGTTTAGATTCAGGCCAGTGGGCATGAGGAGACAGTGACTGGGGTGGAAGAAAAAGGGCTTTCAGATAGTCCCATACTCCTGTCACACGTGGCTTTTGCCTCTCCTGTTGTCCCTACCCAGGGCACCCCCGGAGTGGCCTGTCCTCCCAGCTGCCTCTGGAGACTCAGCAGCTGAGTGCAGGGCTCTGTTTCTGGCAGTGTGGCAGGCCAGGCATGCAGGCAATGGTATTTTCATCCTGTGCCTCAGCTGCAGAGGCAAAGGTTATTACATCCACTCCTGTAATTGTTTGAGAGGCTCGAGAAAGAAGGGCAGAGCCTCCTTCACCTGTTTAAATTCAGCAGGACAGAGGGGGTGGCTGTAGCACACCTTCCCCTTTGACACCCAGAGAGCACATCAGCTCTGTTCCCAGCATCTGTGATTACTGCACTGAGTGCTGGAAAATAGAAGGAATGGTGAATACCTACTGTTGCCAGGTAACAGCATCCACCGTGCCGCCGGCCACTTTCATGAACCTATGGGAAACAGAGAAAGAAACCAGATAAGCCCAGTGTTGTCACAGGGGAAATCCTAAAACAACCAGTGATCATCCTACATCATGAGATACCAAAGGTGGTTACTATATCCACAAATATGTTCTAATGAAGCCTTCGTGTCCTTAAATAGAAGGAATAAATTCTACTTAATCCGAATGCTTGTAGCAAGCACAGCAGAGAACAACAAAGTGAAATCCAATGGGGAGCAGAGCTCTGGGCATCATTCTGGGGCAGGTAGGGAGAGCTTTCAGAGCACAACAGCATTTCAGGAACAAGATCTTGAGGTAGGTACTAAGTTCTGTAACTTTAACAACTCTAAATAGCAATTAAAAATACGTTTTAAATGTCCATCTTAAAAGGAGATACTTCTTAGCCCACAATATGTATTTAATCTGAGGAACTCTTTGCCTGGATTCAAGCAAGGACTGGGAAATGGAAGAAAATGGAAAAAAAACCCAGCAAAGCTATTAGATGCAAAAATGCCACCTCCTGCTCAAGAAGTTCCTGAGCCTTGGAGGAAGGGAGGAAAAGCTGGACCAATACTGCTAAGTGCTTTTCTTTTTTTTAACTCTTTCTTTGGCACTGGCTATTAGCAAACTGATGGCATTCTGACCTAGGTGCACTTTTGATTTATTCCATCCCTATGCCTAACGACAACACTTCCATGGACAAGGTTAGAGTCAGTTACATACGGGTATTATCCTCCTGATGGCTTCTGACCTGACTAAGAAAATACCTCCTTCCAGACAGCTCCTGTTTGAGTCAGACTTGAGGCTACACAGGTCTACCTGCTCACACTGTCAGTCCCAAAACCAAAGCAATTCCTAATGCTGGGCACCACATGCAACCACCACAGGAGGAGCTGGTAGCTGTAGAGGTCTCTCCCTGGTTCCCCAGCCCTGCAATCCAAACTGCACCTTGGAAAACCAGATCCCACGAGGAAGCCCAAGCAGTTCTTATATTCTTATGTTTAGGGGCACAGATGTGGAAACACATAAAGGCACACTCCAACTGGACAGGCACGTTGTCTGTGCGGGAGTGCAAAGTGCACTGAGCGGCTGATGCATTTTGGAAGGGGTAATGCACGCACATGACAGGAGACATTTGCCTGAGCTCATAAATATGCTGAGAAAGGAAACGATGCTGTGTTTTCTTGGGCTGCTTTGGATGCACAAGGATCCCGGGAACACAGAAGCAATGTCACAGCTGTCCTGACTCCACACAGGGGTGGGTGGTGCTGGGTCCAGTGACCCCAAGGAGATCCCCATGACCGAGGGTAGGGAAGGAGAAGGTTTGTGAGGAGACACCATCAGACTATTTGTCATGGCAGGGATGAGCAGCAGCTTTCCGGTACATGAACCTCTAATCAGGTCTGAAACAAGAGCAGCAAGCTTCAGGCTAAATATAGCTCAGAAATGATCATTCTGACTTTAAATTAATGACGATGGTCAATTATAGACTGGGACAAAAGGGCAGCTGGACCCCGTGGAGCATAAGAGGATGCTGGCAAAGGCAGCAATAATAAATCCCTGCAGACAGAGAGAGAAGAGATACAATTAGAAATGGAAAAACAATAACATGCTGTGAACTCCTGTAGCACTGATGCATCCCCGATTCTGCTGCCCAGCAGTGCTGTGAGCTCAGCTCCCAGGCTCTGCAAAAGATGTAAAAGCCTTTCTGAAATGATTTTACATCTCTCTTGAGGGTCAGGCCTGGAAAACCAGTGGCAATGTGATGGCTGGGGACAGGTCCTCCCCAGCTGAGCAGGGGGAGGATATCAGCTGGGCCAGCCCTAGTGCAGCCATAGGGAGAGGTGTGAGCTCCCCACAACTCACACTGGTCACCTGGAAAAAAGGAGATTTTGCAAATATTGCTGAGGAGATGTTGCTGTTGTATAAAACTGAGTGTGCAGAAATGCCACAAGAGACAAAAACCCCAGCTCCTAGGTTTAAAATTCTCTGTGCAGGGGCTGCTGCCTAAGATGTAATGCACAAAGTGTATAAGAGTGAACTAATGAATTCTAAACTGAAATTATGAACACAATCTATGTTGAATTTGAAGATCAATATGTTGCAATTGGATTTGAAGATTAGCCCAACTTGTTTTCTGGCCTCAAATGCTTTATATTCTGGCTGAAAATAAACCATCCTGGACTTTGTTAAATCACCTCTTCAGGCTCAGCTTGGCACTCTCCCCTCACAGACAAAAACCATGAGCAGACCAAGCTTAGAGGAAGAAGGTCTCTGGTTTTCGTTGCCATTTCCATTGGGCCTACAACACCATTGAAGACACACCTTCTACAGTGGTCTTTGAGCAGGGACTGAAAAGCAAAACAAATCCTCATTATAACCTCCTGGAGCAGTAGAAGCAGGACATCCATATATCACATCTCCCACATCTCTAGGAAGCTACTTGGCCTCTTGTTAAAAAGTTCCTGAGAAACTGTTCCAGGGCACATGCATCACTCAGGCAGCACAGTGCAGACCAAAAACAGGACAGAAAAGCCCTGGCTTACTTAGTGTTCCTCTTCTGCCTCTGTAATAGCAAAATAAATCAGCTAGTTCTGGTAATATTAAAATTTTATGATAAAACATACATATCTAGCTCAAATTTTCTTTTCCATGTCTGTTTTTCTTTCTTTCTGTTTTCTTCCTTTTTCCTTTTTTTGAGATTTTTGCAAGATGAAGTTCCTGGTAGTTCTTCAAGTCCTGCCTTTAAAAGTGGAGTTGTTCCTGGAGCACCCCAGATGTCTTGGGCAGTGGTCTCTACTCTCCAGAGGGAACCCAGAGCAGCTCAGCAGCCAGCAAGTGGTACTGCAGGAACAAGAGATGAAAGCCTAGGGGAGGTGGAGATGCAGTAATGCACAGGTATCCAAATATCCTCATTTTAGGAATAGGGATTTAACTAGTCCCTTCATTCCTATAGCACCTGTGCTGCTCCATCCACAGATTTTGAGGCCAGTGAAGATCCACATGGTGAAAATGACCAATGGTGACGTATTTTCATTTGGGATTTCCTGGGCTGTGTGGGTTCCATGTGCCCGGCATGGCGCAGGCACAGTGAACCAGATGCTTCCGGGAGAGCTCAGATCCCTGCACATGTGCTGCACAGGTGGGCTGGGCTGGCACAGTAAATCTGCCATTTTCCTGCACACCGGGGTTTCTCTGTGAGCACCAACTGACCCTGCAGCGCATGTGCAATAAATCCCTCCCAGGAGCAGTGGGACAAGCTCAGCCTATGCTGTGCAGGCAGTAGGGGCAAATGCTGTAACATTGCCCCATCATTCAGAAGGGTGGCAGCCCCAGCGCCTGCCCGTGTAATACCCCTGGCTGGATTTCCACATATCAGAAACCTGGGCCCATGTTAAAATCCCCAGGAAAAGTCCTCGAAATCTTCTGGGACAGCATTTCTAGGTGGGAAAGTAGAAAACATCAGAGATATGTGGTGGAATAGGAACCTTGGCTAGGCAGTTTGTGATACTGAGGGTGAGACAAAGTCACTGAGCTTGATAAGGACATCTAAGTGACAGAGGGTAGGTTTAGATTAGACATTAGCAAGAAATTCTTCACTGTGAGGGTGATAAGGTACAGTAGCAGGTTGACCAAAGAAGCTGTGGATGTCCCATCCCTGGAACTGTTCAAGGACAGGTTGGATGGGGCCCTGGGTAACCTGGTTTACTGAAAGGTGTTCCTGCCCATGGCAGGGAGGTTGGAACTGAACGATCTCTAAGTTCCCTTTCAACTCAATCCACTCCATTACTCTGTGATATGTCCATTTTCTTACCCTTGCAGATGGCCCAGTGCCAGCATCCCATGCCACCATTGCTACCTGTGGGGCCCTGCATTGAGCTAGAACAGAGAAAAATGTAATTCAGCATTGCTCAGTGGCTCAAACAGTTCACAGCTCTGTCCCAGAAATGATAATACTAGTGCAAGGTGGGGCTCACCTCATAGGTCATGAATGAGCTGTGGGGGCGTGGAGCAGGAGGGCTGCAACACCTCAAGATGGTACTGACACCCAAACTCTATGCTGTGACACCGTGGGTCAAATCTGGCCTCTTCCAGAGCATCTCCCATAACCACATCTCCCAGGACCACAGCTTTCACTTTAGTGTTGGCAGATCTCTGAAATACATCTCCTGTCCTGATTCAGTAGTTGTCAGTTATGGAGCATCTACTGCAACCTTAAGTAAATTGCTCCCGTGGTTAATTAGCCTCCAAGTACGTTATTTCTCATCTGAATGTGTCTGGATTCAGCTTACAGCCACTGGAACTTCTGAGGCTTATTCCTGATACATTAAGAGACATCCACATTTGGAAATTTCTTTCCCATGCAGGTAAATGCAGATTGTCATCCTTTAAATAAATAAAAAAAAAAAAAAAGGCAATGCTGTAACAAAGAATGCAGCTGCACAAGGAGACAAGTTGTTATTGCAGAGGTGCCCAGGTGGTTTAGCATCTGACTGACTCCTGAGTGCTGGACTTCACAAGCATGGGTTATTTCATCTGCTACACCCTGAAAAACTACAAAACAGAGTCCTTACCCTGCACGAGACCTAGTTGTAGGAACAAGACTGGCCTGCCTGTGGTTGTGGTGGTGCCCTGATGGATCCCTAGAGCAGGGTGGCAGATCTCTGCCCTCTGAGGCAACAGTGATGGGTTAGAAACAACTTAATCTGTGTCTCAGTTGGCTGGTGAGGGTTGCTAAGGCACAGGCTTCACTTACTGACTTCTTCAGGTTCCAGCAGCATAACTGAATACCTGCAGCAGTGGAAACAGATACTAGACCCCACCAATATTCTCCATCTGCTCAGCATCACCTTCTTCAGCCAACCTGATCTGCGGTAGGGCTGCACAAGCCTTCCAGCAAAGAGGGCTTTATTTCCTTGGGGAACTCAAGGAGTTAGGAAACAAGGACTCACCTACCTCTAGCCTCCACAACACCCTGTGACAATTACTTACACAATGCCTTTGCGTACCACGTGAATAACCTTCCTCCTTCTTTCCAAAGCTTCCTTCCAAACTTCTTTCTGCACCGTGGACAAACCACCCCATTCATGGGCTCTTGGGCCTCAGTAAGATTCGCTCTGAGCTGTTTCTCTTCTGAGCTGAAGAGGCATGGCCTATTTAATCTCTTCTCATGTGAAGAAATTACATACTGTGCACAACCTCAGCTCCTCTCCCTGTAACTTCTTGGTTCTATTACATCTCTTCTGAGATGAAATGACTAAGATCGTAGATAGTAATCAGAATGAAGGTACAAGGTGTACTTATACAGCGCCATAATCTCATCTATGTCTTTTCTTACCCATTTTGTTCTTCCTGTACAAGTGACTGTGATTCTGGCATTCCAGGAATCAAATTAAGTTTCAAAAGCAACAACTATATTAACTCTTTCCTGCCACAAGAGTGGTAGCTAAATCTTCTGCTTATATCTCAGCTCCTTGACCCTGCTATATAACCAACTGCAAAATGAATCATCACATCCTTCACACCTCATTTCAACATATTTATAAACTGAGTCACTCATAAGTTCAATGCTACCAGAGCTTGAGTTCATGCTGCAGTGACCTCCTCCTCCCTTTGTAACATTAATTTAAAGTTCCTTGTCTTGTGGCTTGAATTTTTTGCACAAAATTCTTGCTCTGGATCTGTTGAGTGTCCTGGTACAGTCTGTGCCACCAGCCTTATGGTAGCTTGTGTAACACAATACCCCAAGGATATACTTTTTTAAAGAAAATAAAATAGCCAAAACAACTTCTAAAAATGCAGTGTTTACAAGTCCCTTGTGTCAAACATGGCAGAAGTCCTCGTCAGCAAGAGGACAGGAAAAATCCCTACATTCATTCTTAAAATTCAGTCCTTCCCTTTGTCTGATACCACCTACTCCAGTTACATTTTTCTCCTTCTTACTTGAATATAAACAAACAAGTTCTGTCCATACACTGTCTTTGGCTGCTATTTGGATAAAAACCAAAGCTTGAACTGACGGAGGTATGCTGATCTGCACAGACAGACACAGCCCTCTTATTCCTCATGATGGCAGAGACATAAGGCAAGGGCAGTTATCATCAAAATACTACCAAAGTCTCTCCCATTTTTAGCACCTTGATTTTGCTTTGGTGGAACCCTAGTGTTCAACTTGTGCCATTCCATGAGCTGTAAGCTAACAATTCTCTCTACCAGGTAAGTGTTAAAAACCTTGGCTTGGGGTTGATTTGTGGGCTAAAGGAGCAGGGCTGAGAAGTGAGTCAGGTATTAATCTGACCCCTACTTGGCTGCCCACAAATAACTAAGACATGCCCCTCCCAGTCCTGGCATGTCCACAGTTGGCAGGGAGGAAGGGCTTCACCACCCCTGGCAAAAGTGCTTTTTCAGCTTTATGGGCTCCTTTCAGACCGCTGTGGAATGACATCACCAAAAGGAGACAAAGAGAACCAGGTGGGTGGTTAAGTCTCCACAGGCACAACAAACCAGGAGCAGGAGGCAGTAAAATCATGAAGGATGAGAACTCTTGTGCCTTGCAAGGGAAAGACTGACAACTGAAAGCCTCCTCACATACTTCTGCCACCTGGCTGGAGGTGCTGTGGCTCTGTGACCAGAAGGTGGATGCACAATGGTGACTGCAGTAGCAAAAAGGGGCCAAGGAGGCTGGAAAGAGGGCAGAGAAAAAGGCAAGGAGGCACAAGATCTGGTGACTTTGAGATCTGTGGGATGAGAAATAGGGAAAGAGTGTAGCTCCAGAAAAGAAAGATTTTCACTTCTCTGGTGACTCAGCAGTCACAGGACCTAAAGTGGCCACAGGGCATCAACAACAGGCAGCCTAGCACGGGCAAAAGGGCCTGCCAGCCCTTACCCTGCTGGCATTGCTGCAGCTGCTGCCATGGTGGAGGTAACACACTGAAGCTTGTGAGTGTCCAGTGGCAAAAACTGGGCTACACCAGCTGAGGAACAATGGGTCATGAGAGCCCGGAGCCAAATCCACCCAGACATGCCAGCCTAAGTTTTGTACCACATGTTCTGAGCTTTAACACGTTTTAGCATCTCTCCTGCCTGATAGCTTTCCCTCGTGTTTCTTTTCTTCCAGCACCAAATGGGCTATCCAGGCATGCATTAACCTTTGTGTCTGATTCCTGATCTGCTGTTAAAATCTATGTTAATTCCTTAGAATCCCATAATATTTTCCCTGAGCAAATTCTGAGCAGTTCTGGGATTCCTGTACCCGCAGACACAGTAGGTAGCTAACATGGTCTGGTCTGCAACTGCTCAGGCTGCATGAATGGTCTAATTAACACCTCATCAAACTCAACTGTTGGTTGTGTCTGGAGAAATTCCCTCTTGCACCTGTGCATCCACAAGACACCATTTGTAGCCTCCTGCATCGCAGGCCCAGCCATCGGAGCAGTGCTCTGCTGCAGAGCCTGTCCTTGCAGAGCGTTCCGGCTCAGTACCTGCCAGCCCAGAGTGACACCAGTGGCTGTGGCTGCTCTGAGCCATTGCTTCATGCAGGGTGGTGGAGGAGCTCGGGGGCAATAACTCAGCACTGAAGGGTGTGCAAAGCCCAAGCTGCTGTGCTCCAGGCTCTCCTCCCCTCACTATATCACACCTCCACCACTGGGAAGTGCACAGCTGCCACCCAGCACAGCTCGGTGTCACCTGCCTAAGGACAGCCTCTGCAGTGGACAGCGTGCACACCCTCCTACATGCTGCAAACCTCTGGGTGCCCAAACTGCCCACTGTTGTAGCAGACCCCAGAGAAAGGTGGCACCTCAGGAGGTGTTCAGTCCCACCTTGTCCTGAAGGACAGGCATAAGGATTTAGTCAGAAGAGCCCTGTAGGTGTCCATCTCCACCACTGAGACAGGCAGAGCCTGGGGTTCAGCAGATACAAATGCCCAGCTCATGCTGAAACTGCCATTATTTCAGGACAAGATTTAAACACAAGGAATAAGTTTAGCTTGGTTGCTTGAGATAACAGCTAAAAATAGACTACAATGTTTGGAACACAGAGCATGGAAAAGAAAAATGTTATTCTAGTTAATACTTCACAGTGAGACTTTTCTCTGAGTGTTTAGGGACCTCAGGTATCTCCAGAGGCTTTCCCTGGAGAACATCTAGTGCCAGCTTCTACTACTGGAGAACACTCCCTGGGCTTCTCTGAGCTCTCCTCTCCCATTTCAGCTCATTTCCATTACTTCCCCTACCAAAACTCACTTCCTTGCTCTGTGTAAGAAGGCAATGCTTGCCTGGCAGACTAATCGCCCATCTTCTCATCGGGGGTGTCATCTCACCCCTCCAGCCTTAGTTAACGCTTGAATCATAATCTTCCACTTGAAATATCTTCTCCTACCTGGTTGACTTCTGCTGTTCATCATGGTTTTTTTTAAAGAAGAGAAAAACTGCAGATTTCACACCATCAGGACTGTGAGCTGCACACACTTTTCTCAGGAGCCTTCATCCTATTTGGAACACTATGCAGACCACTCATGATCTAGCAAGGCAGACAGCAGATTTGCCTTTGAGAGAACCTTCTGAAATGCCCTCTCCACTGTCCTTCTTGCTGACTGTGTGTGGCTCATTCAGGACCCTGAGAGGCATGTCCTGGCTGTGACAGCACCAGGCACATGCTGAGGCACATCCTGCTGACCAGTTCTGGATGCTGCTGCAGAAGACAGAGCTCTCGGTAGCACTAACCCACATATTGAAGAGACCTTGGGGAGCTACTGGGAATAAAGCTCATGCTGTCAAAGAGCTTAGGCACTGGGGTTTATTTATTTATCCTTTTGCAACTCCATGTCTAAATACTGCAAATGAGCATTTAGCCCTTTGTGTAATAACACTTGTCCGTCCTGTTTATGCCCTTCCTGGTAATAATGGGATCTTTATGTGGAAAGACAAGCAGCTCTTTTCCCACAGGACCCTGCAGGCTGTAAGGCCACGCAGGCATGTGCTGCTTGCCGTGAACTGCAGACACCAGGATTTGGAGTGCAGGACACAAGGTTTCTCCATGGGAGAGACCAAACATTTTGAGCACCCATGGAACAGAGTCAGAGTCAGAGTCATCCTGGAAGGCAGGGATGGCAGCAGAGAAAAGAACATATAGCTTGCAGAACAGGCATGCTCATCACAGCTTTCCCATGTCATTTGGAGGGTTTATGGAGAGCCCCCACTACCCCGTCACCAGGGCTGCAGCTCTTACATACCTTCCCTTTCATTTGAGATGGGGTGTCTGCCATTATCTCCACCAGACTGTACACTACAGCCTTGCTCCCAGGGTTGCTGTCAGTCAAAACACAGCCCAGCAACATTTAGCTGCTGGACCACCCTGGCCGTGCGACTTGGCTCTTCCGACCCCTCTTCCCTGGGACCCGGCTGCGGCGCACGAAGGGCAAACACAGCAGTAGGACTTCCCTTTCTCTAATAGCTTCTTGGCTCTCATCCCCGTTGTTTTCCTTACTCAGCCTGCTCCTCCTGGCGCTAATAGATTTCCTGCTGATCAAGGCTACTACAGCATTTTGTAACTCCCCCTGTGCCGCTCTCATGCGCGGTACCGAACGTGGGGCTCCGTCAGGCGATGCTCTCACGTGGCATCGGCAGCAGCCATGGTATGGGCATAGGGGCTGTTCCCCCACTTTCGTCAGCGGGAGGGATGCTGGCGTCGCAGCTGGTTCAACCAGCTTTATGGTCTCTTTGTGCTGCTGCAGCAGAGCTGAGAATCTGGCCCTGGCTCCCTCCCCGCCTCGCTGGGGACTGCATCAGTGTGCTGTTTATTGTTTCTGCCAGATCATTCCTGCAGATGTTAATGAATGCTAGACCCAGCTTTGCTCCCAGCAGAGTCCCTTCCACACCTCCCCCTGCCCAGCCTTCTGCACTGGAGTTTCTGTTTACAGTCCTGCAGGGAATTTCCCTTCTGCCGCATGGTCTTCGAGCTGCACAGTCCCAACTCCTGCTGCCAGCAGGCTCCCACACCTCCTTGATTCCTGTAGCTGTCCAATGTCACCTCCAGGTGTCTGTGTCCCTCTCTGTCACCATTCCTTCTCCACCTCTGGCCTTCCCAAACTAGAGACATGCCAATTCCCCTAGGAGGGAGAAGAGAGCTTGAGCAGTGAAGAAAGTTGCTACACGTTCTTCCTCTGCACAGATGGAGAAAGCACAGGGAGAAGAAGTCACCAAATGGGAAGAGCAAAGCAGTTTGTCCAGGAGGACTCAGAGATAATAACGTCCGCACTGGTAAGTGGCGCCAGGACCCACATCCTGACCCTGCAACCCACGGGCATGCAGCAGCCTGCATCCACACCACTGCGCTGTGTTAACATCCCAACAAGGTGGTTCAACCTCAGTCTGCCTATAATTGGGAAACACTGGAAAGTCTTGGGAGAGTGTTAATGAGTCTATCCCAAAATCCCACCAGGGACCTCTGCAGAACTTAAGCAGTACAGATGACCATGTCCCAAAGCCTTTGGTACTGTGGTGGCCCAGCCACACAGAGCCTCACCATCCTGGAGGCTGTTGGACATTGGGAAGCCAAAGAACAAGCCTTCCTGCTTCAAAGGCCATTGGTGTCAGGAGGGGTTTCTGAGCTCTTTTTCATCAAAGCAACATAACCTACCCTTCCAGGAAAGCAATGACATTCTTTCTGGGCCTTCCAATGTTTGGCCCATAGAGGTGTGCTCTGGAATAAGTGCGGATAAGCTGCAGGAGGCTTCTCAGTTGAGTGTAGTCCTTCCCCAGCTGGCTGCCATTCACTGAGCGGCCGATCAGTGTCCGATAGTTATTGGGCTCTGAGAAAATAAAAATAGACAAGCAAAACTTGTCAGCTCTGCTTCCTCCTCTGCGCTTCCAGAGAGACACACAGCTCACCCTGTCACACAGCTCAAGCTCTGCAGAGGACATAGGCAGCTCTGAAGAGCAACAGAAGGAGCCTTTGAAGGGTGAATGACAGCCACTGCTTGCTCTCCTGTGCCCCGTTTGCTGTGTGCTGGGTGAAGGACCTGTTCCTCGGCATCTTGCTCCTGTCCCCGTAGGATTGCCCACTTCCCGAGGCACTGTAGCCACCATACAAGTCCCTAGAGTAGCCGGTTCAGCCCCCCAGGACCAGCTGAGTCCAGTAGCCAGGGCAGAAACATTTCATGTGCTTAATACCAACTGAGAGAAATGTCTAGCTGAGAGACTAACTCACACTAAATCTTAGAGACGGTGCTCCCATGCAGCAGGGGCCTTTAAATTCCTCTGAAAATACAATGGCAAAGCATCCTGGGAGCTAAAAGTATCCTCTTCCAAAACTGAGTCTCTGCTACAACAAGCTCCATTCCCGTGGCTCTCCTGTTCCCACACTCACCATTGCCCAGCTCCCAGGAGATGTTGTACTTCTTGCTGGCACTGTACTTTAGCAGGCTGAGGGCATTGGAGCTGTTCCAGGAGTTGTTGGGATTTCGGCGCAAAGCATTCAGTGCAAAGATCAGGTGAAGGCCAGAGCAGTCAGCAAAGTTATAGAGTTTGTCTAGAGACCTGGCTGGGAAGAAACAAAAAACAGTTTGTAATTCAAAGGAAAGCTAGTTCCAGGGGGGTTCAAATTATCCTGCTGTCCATCATACATTTCCTTCTATATAGGATGAGCCAGGGTCAAATGCCATCCCCACGACATCTGTAACCGCAGAAAGGCACCTGACCTTTGAAACCCAGATAGGATTCCAGGTGTGGGTTCATCTCCTTCCAGCATGAAACTTGGATGCCCTCCACCTCTGTGTCAGAGCTGGAGCCATGTTACCACAGACAAGTGACTTTATAACATCGCTTTTCATCTGCTCTTGGCAAGGAAAGCTCGTCCTTTCCTGTGCTTATTCTGCCTTGCATCTCTTTCAGAGCACATCCCTGCAGAGCCTGGGGAGCAGACGAGGAAGTCACCACCCTAGAGCTGCCACCTCTCTTGCACCCCACAACAGCCTGGTCTCTGCTCTGCAGCCACAGTGCAGTAACCCAGCCCCAGCAGCGATTTAAGTAGAGCCTCTGTGCATCATGCACCTGGCTGACATCTGTCCTGCACACAAAGAGTGGAGCTTTGTGTCACCCCCTGAGCCTGGGGAGAGAGGGGCTCCCTGCCTAGTGACAGCCTGGCCAAACCCTGCTGCCCAGCAGGCCCTCCCAGGGTGCTGGGGGGTTTGTGGGATCCGTGTCCTCTCTGCTGGTCCCAAAACTCCCCGGATGGCATTTCCCCGTACTGTGTCCTCGATGAGCAGTGGAGACACCAGCCAGCAGCAACAGGAGAGACAAAAGAAAGAGCTGACCCACTATTTAGGGAGGTCTGACATTAGCACAGGGCAGAAAGACAAAACACTTAATGTCTTTTTTTTTCTGAAAACTTCCCTAAAAATTCAACAGCAATCAAATTACTGATGAAGCTAATGCCAGTGTTAGCAGGATACAAACTCACATGACAGCGAGAGGAGATTTGGTTGAAGAGCAATTAGATAACTGTGGTATTTTCAATCATCCCTCCCTGTTGAACTGCATCCCAGGACACTCAGCAAGCTTCCTGAAGCAGCCTTGGAGATGCAACCATTTAACTGTGAAGAGCCACCGGGGATAGGGAGGTTCCAGGGGGCCAGGGAGGACAGACCGTAGGCTCCACTTTCAGAAGAGGGGAAGGAGGTGCTTGGGAATTACAGAGTAGGCAGACTGGCTTCAGGTCCCAGAAAAACACTTGGATGAATAACCAAGCTGCTTGTCAGCACTTACAAAATATAAGGAGATGATCAACAGCCACAGGAAAGTGCCAAGAACAAATCACACTGAAGCAATCTACTGACAGGAGAGCAGGGCTTGCGGGCAGCAAAGCAACCATTTAGGTCTTACACCTTGATGGGGTCTGAGGCTTTGTACACAAAAGATTGCACACGATGTTCTCTCCAGAAACTGAGGTAACCCTGATCTGGACTGAACTGCAGTGAGAAATACGCGCACCTAGGTCCGCTTTCAGTAATTTGTGGTTACAGTGAAGGGTCTAGGCAGCCTATTCTGGGGCTATTTGCACATTTCCCCAAAAAGTTGGGCATAAAGGAGCAGAGGATACCTCAGACTATACCAGGGTGATAGCATGCACCACCTTTGCCAGGGAAAATGAAGGGGCTGGAGGGAAGGCCACCACACACACTCAGGGAATTGCTCTAAGCCCAGGAGTGATGCTCCAAGATTTCCTACAGCTGTGCTGTCCACCTGAGGTGCAAGTGAAACAGTGACAAGTGGGAGCTGCTCACTCCAGGTGGGATAAGCTGTTCACCGTATGCCTGTGTTTATTTCGTTGCCTTTCCTGGTCACTGAAAGTCTCAGTGAATACAGAGCCAGCTCTGAGGTCTGAGAAGAATAAACTTATTTTTAAAGTAAAATTTTAAGGAGAGTCCAGGTAATAAGCTAACTGAATAACTAACATTTAATGCAACACAGAAAAGTTATGGAAAGAAGAAGAATGCAAAAATAGAAGAGAAATTCTTAATCCCTTTCCAAATCTTTTTCGAAATGCTACTGGTTGTTTGAGTAAAAAAGTAGCTGAATTAGATTAATCTAATATATTCATCCCACTGGTTCAGGCACATCAGCTGTTTTTCTGGAAGTTTAGTGAATTAGAGACAGATACAGTTACTTATTACTAATTTACTTCAGACCCCCCAGGCAAAAATCTGCTCTTGAAATGAGATTCCTCTAAAGAGGAGAAGATAGACACCCAAATGACAAATCAGGATAGCAAAAAAGGTGTTACCTGCAGTTCCCCTGCTAGAAATGAAACCCTTTCACTGGCTCAAAACAATTGTACTACAAAAGGGGTTTTGGTTCATGTTTAGGAGGCACTGCAGAAGACTGGGAATTGATTTTCCATGCATCCATGAGAGGAAACAAGACGTCTGTTTATCCCAATGCAGGGCCTGCCACTGTGAAATTATATTTTCCCCATGACACTTATTTTGTTTCCGTGCGCCTGGATGTAGAGATGCCACGTGTATTTCATGTTCTGCCATGACTTTCCAAGCTGGAAACCTCAGCAATCAGGGGAGTGAGCTAGGAGAAACACACAGATGTCTGGGGTTTGGTCCTGCACGTTTCCAGTGGTCTCCCAGGACAGATCGACCTACAGCCTGCAATGAAGCTACAAAGAGGAGAAAAGTACTAATAAACCTATCTCTGCATCAAACCAGATTGTTAAAACAGCCACTCTTGATATCAAGAGTATCAGGTACCAAATCCACTTTGCTCCTTCTTTCTTGGCAACTGTCTTGGGATAGTGCAAAGTTGGAAGCACCAGTCCAGTGGCCCTGGCAGAGTCTTGGTGATCAGTTTGCACAAGCTACCCAACCATTACAGGTTAAAGAGCATGTCTCTCACCTCTGAGATGACTGTCTTAAAAACTGGACATCTTCATTGCAGACAGCTGCAGTTCAACAACAAGAATACCGCCATGCAGTGTATGACAGCAGTGTGCTCAAGTGGCCAAGGAAGCCAATGGCATCCTGGCTTGTATCAGCAACAGCGTGGCCAGCAGGACCAGGGCAGTGATCACCCCCCCGCACCTGGCACTGGTGAGTGAACCTTGAGTGCCGTGTTCAGTTTTGGGCCCCACACTATATGAAAGTTGTTGAGGTGCTGGAGCGTGTCCAGGGAGGGACAAAGAAGCTGTTGAAGGGTCTGGAGCACAAGTCTTGTGAGGAGTAGATGAAGGAGCTGGGGGTATCCAGCCTGGAGAAAAGGAGGCTGAGGGGAGATCTTATCACTCTCCACAACTACCTGGGAGGAGGTTGTAGTGAGGTGGGGGTTGGCTTCTTCTCCCAAGCAACAAGGGATAGGAAAAGAGGAAAAAAACTTAAATTGTGCCAGGGGACGTTTAGGTTGGATGAAAGGAAAAATTTCTTCACTGAAAGCATTGGAACAGGCTATCCAGGGAAGTGGTGGAGTCACTAGCCCTGGAGATATTTAAAAGATGTGTAGGTATGGCACTTAGGGGCATAGTTTAGTGATGGAGTTGGCAGTATTAGGATAATGGTGGGACTGAATGATCTTAGAGGTCTTTTTCAACCTAAATGATTCTATGGATGGCTAAAGCACAAAAAGAAGCCTATTTAGAAGACTTTGAGTGATGTCCAGTCCTCTATATGTTCAAATAAGGCCATAAGAAAATGCTATAAATATTTTACTGCCATGACTAGGGATGGCAACATTACTTTTGAGTAATGAGAACATGAAGAATCGCAGTATTATTAACAGCTGGCTAAAACTCACTTTGAATTCTGGATAATTGCACTGTTTTTTCTTCATCAAACAAAGAAAATCATATAGGAATTTAACCTTTCCCCAGCTAACAGATCATTAGGCAAGGCTTTCACAAAGCACTTCAATAGAAAAAGCCATTGTTGTATCAGAATGAATCTTAATAGAGCAGAACTAGATTTATAAGATGTTCTCCCAGCTCCTTCTCCCCCTCTGCCTCTTGTAGAGATGCACATGCTCAGCACTCATGTGCCACTTGAGCTCAGCAAGAAGGAATAACGAAAAAAAAGAAAAAAAAGTGCAAGGATGCTGAGAGTCATCTTCTTCCTTTTATAAAGCTCGTGTAGTTGGAGTGAGGCTGCCCAAGGCAGCAAAGCCCCATGCTCTATCCCCTCACACCCGGCAGTGGTGGTGGTGGGGGGTAACCGGGGTGGGTGCCTTGGTGGATTTGGGACAAACAGCAGCCAGTGGTCAGAGACAGAGGCCACATAGCCCTGGCACAAAATAAATCAGAAGATATTTGGGATTTCTCAGCCTTTTACATCCTTGGCTGCAGAGGCTTGAACTCATTTAGGGAGTGAATACAGGCCGATGATGCATGGCTGGGTGGCCATCAGTGAAGATCTGCTCCCAGCCCTGCCCTCAGCTGAAGCTCTGCACAGAAATTAAAGTTTTTAGCTGCTTATATTGATCTCATACCCTGCAGAGAGGGAGCCAAACAATTTCAAAATGCAGAAGGTATCTGTGAAACCACAAATGATGGTGGGGTTCAAGGGACAAGTACATCCTTTGGGATTCTTTCTCATTATTCTTCTTTTTATACAAGGCTAAATTTTAATGTTCTCTGAAAGATGAATGGTACTTAACTCTGTAGCATGCCAACACAAAATCTGAGGCACATTAAAATATCTCTGGCAGTTTAAAATAATTGGAAGGACTCTCCAGTTGTAGTTACTGAATTAAACATTATACTAGAGACTTTATAAAGAGCACAGTATTGACCGCTGTTTGGTAAGAGGGACAGTTCAAGAATCTCTGGGTTTGAAAGTCTTCCACATTTTTTATTCTGCTTCAGGGATTTTGCTTTGGCCGAGTTTAGCACGAAGAGTGGAAATTCATGGGTACGCTGAGATGGAGGCTGGGCTCAGTCAGTGGGCTGAGGGGTGGCGGGGCATGGCACAGTATGCCAGGGGCTTTCATAACTCTGGGGAGGCAACCAGAAGGATGGGAAAGAAGAGCCTGTTCCCCCTCTATCCCAACCATCCACCACATCTATCCCTTGCACGTACAGAGTATGCAAGCACCAAGGAGGGTGAGACAAGAGCTGAGCGTGGCGTGGGCAGCACACAGCACAATTCCCAAATCCACAGGTTAGCTGAGAGACCGGCCCAATGAACAACAGATGAACCCTTCTGTGGATAAAGCAAAGAAACGTAGCTCTAGAAATAACAATTCCAACTAATCACAGACAGTGCTCAACTCTGCGGTCTCCATAAATTCTGAGCAAGCCTAGAGCGTCCCTGCACATAGCTCCTGGTGCCAGCACTGAAGCCAGCAGCATCCCCCGCCCCTTGAGCACCCCAGAGGAGATAGAGTGATAGGATTGGGAAAGACCTGGCAGAGAGCAAAGAGAAGCCCAAAGAGAACTTTACAGGGAGGGGGCAGAAAGGGAAGTACAGGCTGTTCAGGCCAGAGATGAGTAAGATGGCTGGTCAGAGCAGTGAATGGAAAAAGAAAGATATTCCCACTTAAAGAAGAACAAGTGGGTACATGGAAAATTTATTTACAAACAAATTGGCACCACAGTCAGCTGAATCCCATTTGCTCTGGCTCTGTTGCATTGAAAATCCTCATAAAACCACTTCTGTGTGGCAAGGACTTGATGTTTTCTTAGCAAATAAATATGAATCAGAAGAAATGCAATGGACAATTAGAGTAATTCCAGACCCATGGGAAGGGTCTGCAACACTGGCTTGAAATCTTCCAATGGATTGCATCCCCATTCATGACAGGATTTCAGACAAGGCAACCAGAAACCCCCATCCCCAATCTGCACAGTTAGAGCACCAAAGATCAGCCTTCCCCATCACTACAAGTTCAGAGGCAAAGCAACATCCCACACTGTCCATATGCACTGTAACATCCAGCTTGACCCACTGGATCAAGGGAAGATTTTCCTATTGTAGCTGCATGCTAAGCCATTCCTTCAAAGTTGCTGCTTAATGAGAATTTTAGAGATTTCAAGGCTACCAGGAAACCCACACAGTTGCTGGAAATTGCATTCTAATGACGACCATCCCAGCTGGGAAGCTGTTTGGTTTTAATTCGGTCTTCTGAAGCATTCTGCCATCCAGTAAAACCACACTGTATAAAAATGCTGAAGAATTCCTTGGCGAAATTGCTGGCTGGAGGGAAAAATTTGCTTGCCTCAGATACAGATTTCACCTGAAATGATCTCTCTACCTGGTCAGATTCCTAATGCCCTCCAAAGATGATTGAGGTTTTCAGAACTGTTCCTTGCTCTCCTTTACCTGCCAGGCTCTCCTATTGCTCCAAGGCAAGGTACAACGTTGGAGGTCTGTTCTGAGTGACAAGAAGTGCTTTGGCAGAGTCTAATGGTGCTATAGAAAAGGGATCTAGTTTAATCCCATCTGAAGAATACCTGAAAGTTGGAGGAACTGGCTTTAATACTGCCAGCCAGCAAAGAAATGCTGCGCACTGTGTGTTAATGAGAACCTGGATTTTATATCCAGCTGGAGGGCAGATGGGGGATCTGGGGTTATTCCCTTTGGAGTATCAAGGGGGCCTTTTTTCCAAGGGAATTGTCATCATCCCTGGTCTTTAAGTAGCTGAACATCGACCCTCAATATTCATTCAAGTCTTTAACGAGATTTTTCATTTCACTGCCAGCGCAGAGGTGATTATGCTGACCACGTGATCAAGGTTTAGACCTTAACACCACCGTACAGAAATAGCAGTCTGGGGGCTTGGTGTCAATCTCTCGCCAATAAGGAGCTTGGCTGGCAGCCATGGACTGTGGGCTGAGTTCCCAACTGGCATATAACTTGGAAGACAACCACGAGGTCTGGGTTCAATATCCAATTGCTGAGGAGTCTGGCTGACAGCCTCATTTTGTGGAATGAATCCCAAATTAATATAATTCTTTTGATACCAGACAAGGGGCATGGCCTGTTTCCAAATGCTCTAAGGGCTCAGATAAAAGCCATGGGCATTGGGTTCAGTGTGTAAATGGTATTGAGGTCGGATAATAGTCAGGATTGGGCTTAATCCTCAGATGGTGAGAAAAAGCAATGAGCCCTGAGCTCTGCCTTCATGCAAAAAAACAGAGCTCAAATGAGCAGAATAGCTCTGTTTTCAATCCTTGCGTGGTAAAGAGCTCACAGGACAGTAATGGTTTCTAGGAACAAGTGTAAATTGACATGGAGCTTCAGAAGAGATGTGGGATCTGGGTTCCATCTCCAAGTGCTGTAAAGCTCAGATAATAGCCAGAGGGGCGATTTCCAAACCCTCTGTTCCAGTCTGGTGTCTGGGAAGAAACCAGGATCATATGACAGCTTAGAAAGCTGTTTTCTCCTGCTGCATAACTTAAGGTATTTTCCCTTTTGGATCAGGATGAATCCAGCATCTTCTAAAGTTTCAGAGGGAAATGGAGGTGAGCAGGGAGAGTGCTACATGTTTGAGTGGAGCTGAAGAACAGAGCAAGGGAAAGTAAGACTGTGAGCACCACCTGCTCTTCCGCATCTTCTTGGCCACCCCAGATCACTGGATTTGAGCCATGGAAATTTCTCCAGGGAAAACCTGGGTGCAGCTCCACAGCATCCTCAGTGGTCAGCAGTGCCTGCACTTCTGGGTGTCTTTGGGGCCTCTATGGGAGGCAGGTTGTCCCATCAAGAGACGATGACAGCCTGCGTGGCGGTTCCATCTCACTGACACCACTTGCACAAGGGATTGATGGGAAACAGCAATGAGTCAAGTCAGCAGCTTGCTTGAGTCATTCCATTTCGGATAAAGGAATGCAAATAAAATGAGCAGAAACTATTCAAATATTATTTTGTCCAGTCGTTTAAAGTTGATCTGTTACATAGGAAACCCTTCCTGGATGAGGTTTTATCAAAAGCTGTATATTGATCCTGTGAAAAGCTTCAAATTTGATAGCACTATCTTTCTGCTCTTGAGGAAATTTTTAAAATCTGATTCCAGCGACTCTCTGCTTTAGCTCTGAAGTCCAAATAGGATGGACCACAGCAGACAGGGCCTGATCTGTGAGTGTTGCTATAACAGGCTGTGGATTGTGAACCTGACCTGCACTTAACCAGACTCTTGAGCAGTAACAGCAGACTTGGGGTAAAACCCTCCAAAACCCCTTCTCAGTGCAGGAACCACCCATTCCTAATGACCAGGGGTGCTGGAGACAAGGGATGTCGGCACCATCCCCTGCACAGGTGGTGGGCACAGCCCAGAATTTTGCTCTTTACCCTGTGCAGAGCTGTGACTCTGGGGATGGGTTACCCCACTAGCCACAAAGCTGCCGTCCTCTGGGCTTTACCTATGCACGTGGAGGGAGCAAACCTGCCAGGCTTGGGAATATGGCTGCAGACATAACCCAGCTCCACTGCCAGACCGTTTGCTGACAGAATGACTGTTTTATATGGCTATAAGAACAGCTATAAGCACAGCTGTCTGAAAAGCAACAAAATCTATGATGTGTGTTTCTAAATCCTATGACAGCTGGCAGTGCTGCGCTGCAGCTCATTCCTTCTTTTACACGGTTTAGTTAAAACACTTCTCTGCAATCACCCCAATTTATCAACAAACAGCAGTTTCTGGAACAATTTAAAAGTATTCCCAAATAGGTAAGAAGTGGTCAGCTCCTCAAGCACTCAGCAAGCTCCCACATGTCAGGCAGCTATAGATGGACAGGGATGGAGGATGGGAGGATCAAACGCCCTCCCTGGCCACCTCACAGGGAGGACAGGGTTGTGAATCCCATCAGGATGGCGGTGTTGAGGCAGGGGTACCTGGACGGCTGCAGAGCATTACCCATGGCGGGGGGAATGGTGATTTATATAGTTTAATGTCGGCTTGAGGTGCAAACACGAGACATTTCTGTGCTGCCAGGAGGGGTGACTTGGTCCTTGCACAGTGCTGCTCCCTAGCCACATGGAGGGGGACCTCCTGCAACTTAGTCAGACTTCTCAGGCACAGGAAACCCTGTGCAGCCCAAACCCACAGAGGTACATCCAAGATAACACCATATCTTGCTCTTCAGCTGTATGCTGTAACACAAGGCAGAGTGAGAAGGCAAATACTGTACCGTGCCTGCCCCCACACTCACCTCCTCCTGCCAGCTGTAGGGCACATGACAACAGCCCATGACGGGAACCCACATACCCCGTGCATCACTTGCTGCTCAGGCAAGGTGCATCCACGTTGTTCTTTCAAGCTGCCACAGACGCAAGGCAGAGGTTTTCTTTAGAATACTTTTTCTAGCAGCTTCTGAAGCACTAACACTGCAGCAAGAGGATAGATGTTTTCAGCACTTCCCAGCAAAAAGCGAGCTGGGCAGCACAGGCTGAGCAACACCCTGTGCAGATGCTGCATGGCTAAACTGGAATGAGAGAAGCACAGATATAAAGAATGCTTTTAATATGTTCGCTTAATCTCAGTAAAATGCTTAGCCCAGGTAAGTTGTGCATCTAGCTCACCAATCCCCTTCAGCCCAGCCAGCAGCTCCCATACTCCATTTTGTGCTGCCTAAACTGCTGTCATGTGGCAGACATACGGCTTGATTCAGAAAAGCCTCACGCAGGGATGCAAGCCAGATCCACCCCACAGCATCCCTGGAGCCGCAGAAGGAGCAGAGCCTTGTACCAGGCCCTTTGCCTCCCACCCCCCAGATCTCTGGCTGCTCCAGAGCAGAGTGACATTGATCAGTCATGCAAGCAGGCTGAACTACCACATCGGGAACAAATTCAAACTGAGGACTTCAGTGCTGCCAAACCCCAACATTCAAAAATCATGAGTCAAACTCACAAAAAGCATGGGACTGGCTCAAGAAACCTGGTTTTAACATAATTTTCACTGCCTGCTGTTTTCAAAAATTTGGGGTGCGTTTATAGACGTTTTTGAGCTCTTCTACTACCAGAAGAGTTAAAATCTGGCTTGGTTTTATTATTCTTTTTATGGCAGTTGATGTGCAGCAAAACAACTGGTTTACTTTACAAGTTGTTTGCCTCCCTTTCCCAAGGGCTGGGACTGCAGCCGGTGGCCAGGGATGGCAGGGGCACGCCTGAAGTCCCTCAATGCTGGGTGCTGCAGCAGAACTTCTCTGCTGCTAAAAAGGGATCTGGCCATCTCCTCTTACATCCCTAGCAACTGGGAAGCAAACCCAGAATCCACAAAAATCAGGTGCTTTATTTTGTGGGTCTGAGCCAATGTTTCCTATGGTGCAAGGACCCGCAGCCATGGTGTGCCGCTGAAACCTCCTGCCCCCGTCCCGACACATCCTCTCCTGCCTGCTGACCCCGTTCTCGACATCGGCCGTTCTCTGGCTGTTCCTACTCAGCGGAGCAGCTGACTTCCCTGGGAGGAAGAGGGAGTGACTACGCTCTTCGCACACTTTGTGAGCTGGGCATCTGGTATTTTTCAAAACTCTGAAACATTTTAACTGAAAACTGTCTTTAAAAAAAACCCACCCAAAACCCCAACTAAAAAACAACACATAAAACCGGAAATGTTTCAATCTGAAATCCTTAATTAAAACCACACTCCTTAGTACATAAAGAAGGAAGTTAAAACAGAAATGTACTTTTGCACATTACAGACAGCATTATAATAAACACAGAGCTCTGCCAAGAAAGAGGCATTTTCAAGGCTAAAGTAGATGCCTCCAGCTGCACTCGGATAATGTCAGAGGGTTCGTCTGCAGTGCTGAGTGTGGCTGTGTTTGAACACAACAGCGACCGACCACGCTTGGCGGGTGAGGAACATGGCAATTACTGGTGCAGACTGCGAGCAGTGCAGCAAGGACCACAACCCGCTGGGGTCAGACCTCCACCAATTCCCACAGATCCCAGACCCGGGTATTAATCTGTACAATATTTGAAGGAACTGGCCCTGGCTCTCTCTGCTCCTCTGGGCTCACAGATACAGCTCAGCTGGAGGGACCCGGTTTGGCAGGAACTCTCCCTGGCTAATCTTTGGGGGAATCTTGTACCAAAGCACACAGGGTGGAGTCTGAACCTGATTTTGGAGGCAAAGATGAATGGCTGGAAAAGGCCAGCATCGTTAGCCTGATGTTCTGCACCAGGCAGCCTGGAACACACATGTGGAGCGCATGGGTCGAACCCAGTCCCTCAGCAGGACAGATCAGATCTTTTATAAAGGTACCCACTGTCAGCTTAAAATCTGCTGCAAGTATGGAAATCAGCCAACCCCTGTGTGAAATTTTGCAGTTATTTGACATCCATGGTCAAAATAAGCATCTGGCTTCAGGTCGAAACTTACCTGTTTTGGCCTTCTAGTGACTGGATCTTGCTATATCCCTGCCCTGCTAGGTTTTTGTTTCTTGTGGATAGCTCAAGATTAAGGTCAAGCCTCCTCTAAACACACTTTCACTAAGCAGTATTTGTTGCAGGTCTTCAGCATGTTCACAGTAATGCAAGATGTTCCAAGTATCCAATCAATTCTTCAGCTCTTCGCTGTCTTACAAGCCTTACCAAGCTCTGTCAAAAATCCACTGCTGTGTGGGGCATTTAGGACCTCATGGACCAACTGATTTGCTGTGGGAGGACAGGTCTGCTCAGACTCTTTCTCCTCTTCAGCAGTTACAGAGGCAAAGCAGCCTTGTCTGTATGTAAGTGCCAGGAGAACAAACAAGACACATTTAAAGCCCTTATAAACAACTACAGCAAATAGCCTCACACATGCTTCATGGAAAGATTGTTGGAGGGGAATGCTGATATGAAATGATGTCACGTGCTTAAGAAAAAGAAGGAAATAGGAAGGTTGACTGGGGTTTTTTGTATGAAGAATATTTTGAAGTTCAAAAAGAGGTGAGAAACAGACTCTTTGCATGTCTCCAGGGACCAGGAAAAAGAAAAGGAGCACAGAAGATGTCCCACGGAACTTCACTAATGACAGACAGAACATGGAGGACATCTTTTTGAGTGTCTGACTAAAGCAGCTAAAATAACTGGAGTTGGTAGGAACTGGTAATTTTAATTACCCTGTTATCTGCTAAAGACAGAGCAGGGCAGGTCCCAGACACTCCAAGCTGCTGGAATACGTGGGGAAAAGTTGCTCTGGAGAAGGGAAAGTAGCAGGGGAGGGGATGTTTATTACTTGGATATTATTGATACAGAAAGTTGATTAATAATCCAACAATGGAAGTAAATTTGAGTGCAAGTGGTTACAAAAAAAGTCCAGCAATTTAAGGCAGTGAAGGAATAAGCAAAACGGATTAAAGATAATGTATGTCAAAAAAAGCAAATTTGAACAAATTCAGGGCACAGGTCAAGAGGATCTCTGGGGAAGGGAGTTTAAGACAGCATTTCCCAACCAGTGAGACATGGAGAGGCAACAGCTGTGCTGTGGGTCAGGGGAGAGAGCAGCAGAAAAACAGCAGTAAAATGCCCTGCAAATACATACAAATAAGAGAAAGAAAGAGAAAAATATCAATTGGTAACTCAGTGCAAAGGAGTAAGCAACATATAGAGCTAGAAACAGCTCTTTTCTTTAGTTTTCATCGAGACAATTAACTGTGACATGACTGTTGGTTACATTAATCTGACGTGTGAAAGAGCTGCAGATCTGAAGAGGGGCAGAACAAATGAAAGACCACTTAGGAAACCTAAACCACAGAAGTGCTCAATAATCACTATGAAATCTGTGTGAAATTGTTTTACCAAATACAGAAAGTTCATATGTATTCAATAAATACCTTTTCTGCATTTTTCACCCAGAATTTTGCTACTATCAGCATGCCCTCTTACAATAAATCTGCATTTTGCTGAAGTGGTTTTGCTTCTGGTACACGGGAAGTATATTTATTGCTTTACTCCCCTGGGCACAGATGCATCCCCAATACCCTCAACTTCCCCTCACCGTTTGCCAGCATTTCAGGGGATGCATCTCCTCCAGCTTTAGTGCAATGGAAATATCACCTGAACTACTTTGTTCTTTAAAGGTGAGCAGGAAGAACAGGGATGACTCCTAGTGATGTAAGCATCCAAAGTGCCTTGGGTGAGCTTCCTTGAAGCTCCATACTTCTTTATATTCCTGGACAATAACCCAAAGCCAGCCCAGCCCTGTGGATCAACACTGCAGGTATATGGACTTGGACGGGATGGATGTTAAATTTCACAGCAATCACCCTGCAGGCACTGCTGCCACACAGCTCCTCCGCACTGGCTGGCACATCCTAGGTCTCTGCAGTGATGGGGAGGGTGCTCACACAGCCTGCCAGGACAGTAGCCCCAAAGTATCATCCATTAAGGGTATCATGCCTAGAGGTGGCTGTCAAAAACAGAGGGAGCCACGTAGACAGAAGAGGCAGAGGAGAGCACAACTCACTCGTGGTATGTGGGACTCAGCTAAACACACAGCGAAAGGCTGTATCGTGAGCTATTGCACTCACTGAATGGATTTAGATGTCAGATGTCAGCTCTTTTCTTGAGCAGATCCTCCGCATGACTTTTAATACATATGTGTACCCAACTGCTGAGTGACCTACAGCGCTGCCCTCCCTCCTGCTCCCCTCTTACTACTGAAACACAAATCCCTCCACTGAAAATACATCAAACTCTGGAGCTAAAGAGTCATATTAAAATCGAGTATATGAGGTGCTGGATTAAGCTAATGGTGTCATTGGCTTGCCTTCTGGGAGAGGGATCTGAGGTTTTTGCAATATACTTGTCAGATTTTTCAACTTATTCAACTAAACAAATAACCACCCTTAAACCTCTGAAATGGATTCTGCCCCCAGTCAGAGGAGACAGCCTTCTGAGACAGTTCTTGGGGATAAAGGTTGATCTAAAAAAGCATAATTTCTCAGGGTTTCATTGAATATCTTACTGGTTAAGTAAATGGTTTTATTTCTGGATATGGCATAATCTCTGCTGAAAAATAAATGCATGGAAAATATTAAAATCAGCTTATTAAAATAAATTCCCCCCAAACTGCTTGGCAGTCTCTAATTAAATAATTCTACCTGAAAATCCCATCTCTTCACATTACTTATGGGATATACCCACTGGTTCCCACCTTTGGTAAATGGGAAGCATGTGTGCAGCATTAGGAGAGGGAAGTGCAAGAAAGGGTGAGCCCAGTGAAAGGCAGATGGACACACCACGGCATGCTGGGGGAGATTAAAGGGAGACACAAAAGGAGGGATGAAAGCTTCTAACAGTGGAGAACAGGAAATTTTCTGTGTCTGAGGAAGGTTATGGGCTTGCTCTGAGCAGGAAGGAAGGTGTTAGCAGATGGAAGAAAAGACTGAGTCTTGTCCTGAGAGGAAATGCTTCCAAAGCATTTACTTTCCAGATTAGCAATGACCTTGCTCCACTTACTGCTGAGGCTGTGGATGTTGGAAGCCTTGTCCTGCAAAACGTGGCTTGTTGTGCATTATTGTACAGCTGAAAAATGCTACACGTTCCAAACTGAGAAATATACTTACGCTCACAGCACTCAGAAATGACTCAACAGATTCTCACTCAGATTTCAGGTCATCTCTTCAAACCCTCAGTCTGAAACTTTAGCATAAGGAATTCCCATTTAGAGGTGATAGGATAAAATTATAAAAACTCAAACCAGTTTTGAAACCACAGACCAAGGGTTCCACATGATCTTGTGCTATGTCAGCACCAGGGGGACAAAGAGGGCAAGCATCTGGACACCAGGAGGACAAGTCAGCCACTAGGATCACCTGCTGGAGAGAAAACAGAGAGACAGAGGGTGCCCAGGATGAAAGAAGCAAACTCAGGCAGCCTCAGTCTCTTCCCACTGACCAGACCTGGTGGTGATGTGCTGCTGTGCAACACAACAGCTTTGATCACAAAGACTGATGGCAATGAAGAAGTAGATATCTCTAGTGATTAAGGGAGGAATGTGAAATATTTTATACACATGTGTGTAGAAACAGACTCTATCTTTCTAGAGCACTTTTGGCCATCCAGTCGAGAGAGTCACACATGCAGCACTTTGTGTTAGAAAAGTTAGCAGCAGTAGGGAGTTTATCGAGCTGGTCCATCAGGCCCTAGTTGATCATGATTTCTTTCTGGTCAATTTTACTGGTACTCCAGTGCTGACAAGTCCTGGGATGGCAGACAACATAAGCCCACAACTATCAGAGGATCTGGAACCCCCCATTAACTTTCTGATGGCTCTTCACTCATATACAATCTAATCACCACAAAGACAGAGCAGAAGGGCAATGCAGCCTCCAGAGTGCCCTGGAGCAATTTTGGAAATGCTGTTGATAGCCATGCTTCTGGAAGGCATTGGTTGGGACACTGCATGAGTGCTGGGTTTTAACCATTGTGTTTCCTGTGTATTCCATTTCCTGACACAAGAGGTGCTGCAAGTCCTATCAGTGATGATATCCCGCTTCTCAAAGGATGGAGATCTGCGAAGTTTCCTTAGCCTCTAATGGCCCCTTCCCAAGGACAGAATCACTAGGAGGTGCAAGCTATTGGCAGCTCAAGGGCCCAGAGGAGCTGTTGACCGTGTTTAGGCCACGATCCAGAAGACTTGATTTCATCCAGCATAAGTGGAGCTGTTTTATTTATTCTAATGGTCTGATGGTGAGGGAGGAGTGCTCCCTGGCTGCCCACGCCAGCCCTGTTCCAGGCAAGAGGTCCAACACACAGCCCTTCTCCAGAAAACACTGCTCACAGGGACAAGGCACCCATCCTCATATGCCACCTGGAATCAAAGTTTCAGCAGACTCATGCTGCCTCCCCAGAGACATTTAATCTTCTCTTAAGCTTGTTGTCTGACACACTATGTCTTTGCCAGCCAGGTGAGCCCATGTGATTGCTCCACACTGTGCTGGAGGACTGTTTGAGCCTCCTTTCTCCAGCAATGGCCAAGAGGAGACAGCTGGAGAAGAGCACAGGAGGGACAACCACCGGGTGGTTGGCCTGCAGGAATTGGTGGCACAGGGCAGCAAGGATACAAGGCTTCAGGAGTCATACTTCCCAAGTAAAAGTAATAGTAAAAGCCAGGGGACAATGATAGCCCCGGGACATCACATGCACCATGAGTATGATGAAACTCAACTCAGAGTTACCTGCTGTGCCACCTAAGGGTCTGAAAGCAAGATGTCCTAGCTCATATGAAACAGTGAGAGTCTGCTGAACTCTCAGAACAGACTCATGCCAAATTATAAATAAAGATCCAAGAAGACTTGACACAATACTGAGGCAATGACTAGAGAAATGACTTATGAAGTGCACAGTGAATGCCTGCAGGGCTGACCAAATGGAGGAGAAGCTTTTAAGAGCTGCAGAAGCTTTCCAAAGGAACAGAATCTGAGGAGTGCCAATTTGTGTCGAAGATTTTCCATCTGCACACAAATAAATAAATAAGAAAGATGGAAGCAGACAGGGAGAAATCTGTGTTGTCCATCACAGAGCCCTATGTGGGTGTAGCTCCTCCAGTGCAGTCTGTGCTGAACTCCAGCAAGACTGAAGTATTGCAGATGGCCAGCAGTAGTCATCTGAGTGGGGCTGGGTTATACTTCATAGGTCCAGTTCTGCCTCTGAAATGAATGCTGTCCTTTACATGCCCAAGGTATTCTCCAGACCTGCACAGCATTGATCGCCCTGAGAGGGAGCAACAATGTCCCTCAGGCAGAACGTGGTCTGGGAGCCCAGCAAGAAGAAAGGAGCAAGGAAGGAAGATGTGAAACAATAAGCAGAAGGGGAAAAGAAATAAATTTCTGTGGCCAAGCCATGACATCCCAGCTCCCATTAACTGCCACTCCTGCTCTCCACAGCACCTCAGCATAAGGACACCAGCCTTGCCACCCACCAACACATCCACGGAGAGAACAGAGAGGGAGGCATGGCAGGCAAAGAGGGGACAAAGGCAAGCCAAAGAGTGCGGGAGGGAAAAAATATTTTGGGGTTTATTTTTCACACAGGATTCACAACATTCCTCAGCAAATTTAATTTTGCTGTCCTGTTCTTGTTTGCTAACCAGAACCAATTTAATTTTAAAATAACACGCAGAGCCAACGGGGGAGAAAACATTTTGCAATGGCTCTTCGCTCCCACTTGGAACGGCAAGAACAGCTTAACTCGTTCGGCTCTTGCAGTTGCAGCACCAGCTCGTGGGCAGCCGAACCGAGAAGCCTCCAGAAGGAAGAGGGGACTCACTGGTGCCCGTAAACAATAGAATTAAAATGGGTTTTTTGAGCAACTTGACAGATCCCACTCCACGCACCTGTGGGGGCTGGAGACGGTGGGAGCAGGGAGCAATTTGTCGCATGGAACATCTTCCTGTAGCCCTGTCTCTCCACTCAACAGCTCACTCCAAGGTTTGTAGAAAAAAAAAGGCTTGTTGCTGCATTTAACAAAGAGCAGAAAGCTCCTATTCCTCTTCCACTACCAAGAACATGCACATTTCTCATATCAGCATGTGAGTCTTCTGTGGTTTTATGCCTTGTTGTGACAGTTTGGTAAACAAACTGATAAAAATCAAGAGCTTTTCAAAGGCAAGGTTAACACACTCATGTGCGACCTGGCTTGTCAGAGAACACCAGAAACTCCAAACACGTTGCTTCTGCTTACCATCTGCATGAGCTTATTCAGACTAAAATAACAAAGTGTGTTTCCTGATCTCCATCAACGTAAATAGAGCCATTAAACTGCAAGGCTGTTTACATTCTGGGAAATTGTCAATGCATTCATCCTGATTGCTCCTCATCCTGCAGCCCCAGCGTCCCCACACTGTGCTAGCAGTGGCTCTGCTGCAGCCCACAACCCCACTGACCACCGGCTAACACCAGGCACCAGGACCCACCACACCTGTGCCACAAAACCAACGGAACCCCCTTCGCAAATATTGTATGCTGGTGTCCAAATTTGGTTTTATAACTAGAAACAAGGACACACTTGAAGGATCCAGCTCTCCCAGTTGTAATATCTGGCAGACGTAGAAGTGGAAACATTCACATTTTATAAAAGGAGATCTTTTGGTAGGTAAAATCATAAATATTAGAGCAGAAAAAAAGCCCTGGAGCTTGCCAGTAGTGTGCTTACAACAGCTCTGTCTTCTGCGTCATGCAAGGACCAGCACTCCAACACGAGCACGTAGAGATGGCACGGCCTCCATCCCAGAGGATTTATGTCCTGGAAGAGGAGGGGACGGTGCCATCTGTAAGCTGCTGCACCCCAGAACATCCAAGCCAAACACTGCACTCTTGGCCAAGGCAACCCATCTGCTCATAGGGGAGGGCTGAGAGCAAACATTGCCCAGCCCTATGGGGGTCAAACCACACCAGTCAGCACCTCTGCACCCATGTGGGCATGGGGCTCCTTGGTGCTGACAGGGACATTTGCACAGCTCCTGGGAACACGTGCCATTCTGGATGCTGGCCTGCACTGCTAGACTCCTTACAGCCCTAATAGGTGTTCCCTGCAACTGTGGGAGACCATTGTTTTTTGTTGGCCTAGCTTCACCTGCAGAATTGTCAGGAATGAGAATTCCACATTTGGAAATAATAACAAAAGGATAAAACTGGGCAAATAATGATGCAGGCCAGGTCACACATTCCCATTTTATTAGACTCAAACCCTCCTGAAAGAATTTCCTTGTATCTGCGTGTGATAGCTAAGTGCAAATATTTTCTAGAGGACATTCTGTTTCACAAAATGGAGGGGCTCTGTTTCTATGCGGGTTACATCATAAATCATCCATTTTCAGTGTGGCAGGTTTTGCCTTTATGCTCTCTGCATAACAGCTCTGGACCTGCCCTTGTGGCTCTGCTCGGTGAGCCAGCTCTGCAGTTCCATGGATCCATGACAAACGTTCCCCTCTGCAGGGCCAGAGAGTCAAGTCTCTGTATTACCACTCCTCACAGCTCCTGTCCTTGTCTCAGTCCCAGCTGAAAATATCCCTCTCCTCTTCTGCATATGGCTCTTCCCTACCCTCTCCCTCTGCTAGCAATTAACTCACTGGAGCATGTGTGAACCAGAACAAAAGACAACATGGAAGATAAAAGGTTAGTCCCATTCCCCGTTGTCCTGATGTGGACAGTGCCACTCTGCCCAGCCTTGTGCTGATTGGCAGCATGCAGCAGGAAGCCCACAGAGTGTGGGCAAGGTTAAGAAAGAAAGAGTGCATTTGCTTTAGCTGCTGATGTTCTGCCAATCACATCACGCGTAACCATTTAATGACATGGCTCTTGAAACCCAGCACATCAGCATCTGCTTTTACCTGGACTTTCAAGGTGTCTGTGCCATGCGGGCACTGTTTTCAGAAGTGTAAAGCAAATACAGATTTGCACTTGCATGTGAACAACATGATGTGAAGTGATACACTGCGGGAATGCCATTGCCCTTGGCAGAGCCAGTATGTCCAAGGAAACAATCCTGCCTTGATTCAGAGCTGTTAATCACATTCCAGGAACTACTGCAGGTTCTAGAGTTACACACCCATCGGGAGACAGGCTTTCATCACAGACCTGTAATTAAAGGGAGATGTTAATGTTGCATGTTAATAACTTGGAACATCAGTTATCCTTGGAACATCACTTATCCTGGGAGTTCAGTGAATTTAAAAATGTAAGTATTTTGATAAAGCTCATCAGTTAACATACCAACTTTAATTTAACTCCAAATAAATCAGGAAGGTTTGATGTTTTTATGCCAAGGTATTTCTGCAGAAATAGAAAGTACCTCCGTGTAAGCCTAGAAAATCTCCGTCACAAAACAGGCAGGCATAGCATGTCAGCATGTCAGCGTGGAGCACCTTACATCTATCTCTCTACATCTAAAACAGCTGAAGAATTACTGAATACTTTGCACAATGAATTCTAAATATTACAACCCCTCAGGTTTGTTTCGTGGGGAAGACTGAGTGAAAAAAAGATGCCTGTGGCTAGACAGTGTGTTTTAATCATGTCCAGCCCTTTCCATTTGAGGTGTATGTATCAAGTATCTGTCCAAACAGGAAGGACGCACACACGGGATAGTCAGAACATCTGAAACTCACGCACTCAAGAGGGAAAACATCTCCCAGTTGTGCGTGGGTTGGCTCTGAGGATCAGGAAATACACAGAAGACAATGCCCAGGGACAGGGCGATCTCGGCCATGGGACGTGCTTGGGCATGCTGCAGGGCTGTCACTGAGGAACAGGCCACTTCGGGTCGAGGATGGAGAGAATACCATCCCCTGCACAGGCTCAGACCTGCCCAGAAGACACCTAATCCATATGGGAGAGGTGAAAGCAGCATCCATGAGCTGTTCTCAAGTGCGTGGCAATGCTTCATTGTCAAAAAGGCTGTGCTGGCCAGAAATGTTACTACATTATTCAGCATTAAAAAACGTTTTCCACTTAAGAACAGACACAAGTTTGAAGCCAGTGTAAAAGCACCCTCTCAATCAGTAGTAACAATGGCATCATTCAGTTCTGCTGATGCTTCAGGGGAGATCAGTACTTCTGCCTGTATGGTTTTAATAAAAGCAGCCAAATAATCTCAGTATGGGCTCTCTAGAAAGCCCTGTGGAGGGTTTGTGCACTTGAAAAAGGAGCACAGGATTCATGGCAGCTGAGGTGGTACTTGTGTGAACGCAGCTGCCCTGGGATAAAGATGTTCCCAGTATAAGTTGAAGCAGTACAGAGCTGTAGACAGACAAGCCCCTGGAGAGACAGAAGAGAATTATGGAGTGTTGAGCTAATTAGGTTCACAGCCTTAATTATTGGAGCACTACAGCTGATAATGCAAAACCAGCCTTGTAAACAAGCTTCTATTTTCAGCCACTCATGCCAACAACTTTCTTCTGAAAGCATCTGCTGCACAACTCAGACTTGTCACATCCCAAGGGCACGTTCTGGAGAGTGTAAAGAGGTGCTCTGAAGCCCTATAATATCAGGTAAATAGAGCAAAAGAGATCTTGACAATTCCCATTTTTAACAAATAATGAAAACATGATGGAACATTTCAAACTCATATGTGGGCTGGAACAGGCATGGCTTAAATGCTGGCTTAAAAAAAAATAACATGGGAATTCAGTTTTATAGATGGCTTGCAAACCTTCAGCTTCTCTTCAGAGCATCCTCCCCAAGATCAGAGGAACAAGAGGCAGGGTCACACACAGACCCTCTGCTAATCCCAGGAGAATATAGATGGAGTCACAGCTCACACTTTAACTGGCCCCATCCTTCTGCCCACACTAAAACTTTGTAGAGCCTCTAAAGGAGGAGGAGGAACCATCAGATCACCTTGTCTGACCTCCTGTGCATCACACACTATAGTATTTCACCCACTTATACATGTGCTGAGCCAAATAACTCAAATTTGGCTGAAGTGTAGCTTCTATAAAGGCAGCCAGACTGAATATAAAGCATTACAAAACTAAGAGAAAACACCTCTTTTTTTTCCTTAGGTAGTTTATGTAGCTGGCTAAATATTTGTGTCCCAGTTCTAACTAGAATTCTTTGGTTTTGGCTTCCACACTTTGACTCTTGTTCTGCCTCTAGTCATTAGATCAAGAGACTTTGCAGTAGATTATATGGTTTTTTGTGAGACCACACAAATCAAGCCACATTTACTTGGGTTTTTGATACACTGAACTGACCAAGTTTGTGAAGGCTCCTTCACAAAAAGGACCCAATACCTCTTGGTACCCTGTGGAGTCCCCTCCACTCCACCACTTTCACTCATCCAGGTGAAACAGCAAATTGAATGTGTTCAGTATCAGTCTCAAATGGTGCATGGAGAGCCCAGGGAAGAAGAAGTAAAGAGTAAAGACAACTCTGAGTGACAGGGGAAAATCAGAGGAGCTTGGAGATTGCACTAAACTCTGTCCTGCAGAGGGCCTAAATTTCCAATTACAGCAACACCCAAAGAGCAGTTCCTGGTCACACGTAAGTCACACATCAGTGCACAGAAAACGTACCTTGAAAAAAACCTCAGTCCATATAAAGCTCAGAAAAGGTCATCACATCACTGAGGCTGTTGTCCCACACAGCTGAAGGTACCTCCCAGAGCCACCTTCACTGAACTTAGTAATTTGAATTTTACTCAATAGCAAAAAGCATCAGATTTTTTTTTTCTTAAATGGAAAACAAATGATCCACTTTTATATTGCTGCCCACTCAGTGAAGCATTAAATGTTTCCTGGGATAGGGTGCAAGAAATGATGTAAGGTTTTGGGAACCTCAGACACGGGGCAGCTGGAATAACTGGACTATCATGAGCTGTCAACATGTGAACAAAGATATCAACTATGAGATGAGATTCTTGGGCATTAAAATACACACTTCACAATTCCCAGAGCAGACAGTGATTTATGACTCACCCAATTATCCCTGTCTCATGATGGTGTACAGCAGAAACATTAATGAGGGACCAGAACTAAGGGGAGACAAAAACGGACAGATCTCCACGTGGATATGCATGATATGATATGGCACTCATGATATTCCAGTGCCTACCCAGGGGAACCTGGGTTGGGTAAAAGGGGGAAAGAAGTTAGAAGTGGACTAGGTCATGTATTTCTGCTGTGAGTAGCTGTTTGAAGAACAGGAGAAGCCAAGATATTGCACTTCAGTCCTGGGAGAGTGTCAGTGACTGACAAACCAGGCTCAGATCCCCAAGACGCTGCAAACTTCAGGGCAAACCTGCTCTTTAAAGGATGATGCATTTTTTTATTTCATACCTTCACCCTACCATTATAAACAAATAGGGTTAGGCAGGTTAATGAATAACTTGTCACTTAAGCCGTGCTTAGTGCTAAACCTGAGCTCAAGGCTCTTCACCACTAACCCCACCCACCCTATATCCCAGAGAAGTCACATCAGATGAGCTGCAAGCACACTGCCCTGTCCATCCTGCACAGAAACTGGGGGGCCTGTCCCTGCCAAGGCCACACCCCAGTGATAACTGTGTCATTATCATTTCTGTGCATCTTTTATTTGACAGCAGTTTCCAACTTAACTCTGGCCAGCCCCCCGCTTAATTGCAAGGACTTAGTCATTAAGAAAGTAACATGAATTGGCAGATTATGAGAAACATCTTTCCTGGAAAAGATTAGCCTGAGTTGCTTAATAAATAACATGATAGCAGAGAGGGTGTTTAGGATTCAGGGGTCATCAGGCACTCGTTACCATCACAAAAGTTTTACATGTTCTCTTGGACTTCCCAAAGAAGACACTTAAGAAACAGGTATGAAATCAGTTAGTCACAGAGTACCAGAGCTGTGTGCCTTCCTCGTTTTAAAGCAGAGGGCAAGCACCATGCAATAAAAAGAGATTCTGGGCTGGCTTTACGTGCATCTCTTAGGCAGAGTGGGTGTGAGGGCCATGGATGGAACAGACCCTGGGGTCCCTAGCACAGGTCTTCCTCTGCAGCTCAGGGAGGCACTTAGGACACAAAGAAGTGATTTCAAAATCATCAGTGGCAGCAGAGACCGAACAGCGATTTTAATTTCAATCATGACTTTTAATTAAAGGAAGCACTAACGTTACAATGAGAACCTCATACAGCCAAAGCATAGAAGGTGTCTGCCTCCACACTGCTTGAACAGAAACTTCCTTCAGACACCAGGAGGCACCAGCATCCTGACAGGGACGAACTTCTTACGGGTGATGGTTGCAGTGCACAAATGGATACCTAGGAGTTAGTTTTCTCCAGCTGAGCAAGCACAGCTTTGCCCTAAGCATGAGGTTTCTATTTGCATGTAGCCTCCCATATCCCTTCATTTTTTCTCAGGCTTTCTGGTATATGAATATTTCCACTAGCTGTCATCTTTTTGCCCTCTATGATACTGCCAAAGACTTGTACCTGTTTGTCACTCATTAAGCTACTTGAAGTAAAACCTTCCTTTTACTCCTCAGAATATGATATCCCCCACCACTATGTGTGTATCATAATCCTGGGGAACTGGAGCAGGTCCCACATGCCCAAGCAGCCCCATTACTGCAACCACCAGCCCCAAGACTCCTCTTCCTATCATTATTATCCCAAACATCGTCACATCTAAACTGCCCCAGGATGAACGCTCTTTTGCATATGATGCCAAGCTTATTTCTGAGCGTATAAAGTTTCATGTCTGTCTCTAGTTAGCTTCACTCTGACACACTCGGATGCTGAGTAAGCCGAAGCCTGCACATGTGCTGGGATGAGAGATGCAGTGTGGCAGCTAAATCCCCAGGGCGCACATAGTCCATTTGTCTTTCCCTGCAGCGAGCTGAAGTGAGGACATGCCATAACACCTAGTGCTATTCTCCTCATCTCTTCTACCACCCTGTTCATTCAGTGAGATAAACCTCTCCCAAGGACAGAAACCCATGGGAGCTCAAGTCCCAGCCCTAACACAGGCTGCATTTAACAATCTGTTCATAGATTCTGTCAGTGGGAGTAGGACTCCTTCAGTGCCTGAGGAGGGGCTACCAGAGAACTGTGCTCCCATGCCGAGAATTGACAACCCAAACAGCATGAAACCAAATGGTACCGAAGCTGCTGGCACTGAATTACGGTGTTGGAGGCTCTCTTCCCTCAGAAGTCACTTCAGGGAACAGGTGCCATGGAGGAGTCCCCATTCCCAGGCACCCCCAAGTTTCACAGCCATGCAGGCAGGCAGGAGGCAGCACTAATGCCACCGTGTGCCAAAGCACATGGCACTGCTCCAAGGCTACAGGAGCCACCAGCATGGATCTGCTCTCCAAGGTCTCAGTAAGCATTTCTGCAAAGCATAAGCTCCTTAAACCTCATGTTTCTGGAACTTAAATCTGCCATTTTAAAGCTGCTCAAATGTGATGGGAACACTAATAAAAAGACCATCCACCAGCCCTGCTGCTGCAAAACAGCTGGCTTTGAAGCTGGCTAATTCACTTAGCAGGACCTCAGCTTTGCAGTGCTCTTGAACAAGGACAGAGGGACTGCAGGAGCACCACTAACAGCATTTACCACTAATATCTAGGTTGTTTCTATATACTGCTCAGGGCACTAACAAGTTCAACAAGGAGAAAAGCACATGTACTTTCCTGCTGCAAAGGCAATGTGAGCAGCCCAAGTGCATGAGGTAACTCACACATGAGCTTTTTAAAGCAGTCGCTGCGACCATTTCTGGGGTTTGGGACATGATTGCCCCAAGGGAACATATGGCTGCGTGACACACAGCATTTCTCTGGGATTCACACTCTCTAGAATTCACTGAAACTAAAGCTTTTATTACATTTTCACTGTGTTTCAGAGCTGGGTAATTTTATGGACATCAATAACACTTAGAGTTAAGTAAGGTAAGCCTGTGAAAAGGTAATCAAATGTCATGCATGAATCAAGAAACCACTAGTAGTTCATTCAAAAAAAGGCTGAGGAAACGGCAAAATAATTATCTTGGGAAGGAAAGGAGATGAATTTAAATATTAGTAATTAGCAATATGTACTTACATATCAAGAAACCTTACATCAGTAAATTAAACAAGGGCTGGTGCTTGGGGTGATGGGCACAGCTAGCCCACAGGTGGGCTTCTGCTGGGGCTAAGACACCCTGTGTCCAGATTACAGGCTGGAAATGCAAGAGGGGATGGATATGACCTAAATTAGGCATCACCACCTTGGTGATGGCGGCATTCCTGGGCTGATACAGCAGAGGATTAAATTCTGCAGCTACACAGTCCTGGGCTGAGAAGAGAAAATCACAGCAAGGAGGGAGATTGGAGGTCAGGAGTGGGGAGGAGACACAGCTTGTACTGCTGAAGGCTGGCTGCGCTGTGCTCACAAGAAGGTCCTGCTGACCTCCTGCCACAACCACCCATGACAGTGATGGGTGTGGGTGGTGACAGCAGCACTGCTCGCTCTCAGCCAGGAGCCTGTCCGCTCCTGCCCCGCAGCGGGGTCAGCAGGACGCTGTGGGACAAGGCATCTGTAGACACAGCCACCAAACACCTTCGGGTTGCAGGGGATTGGTATACATGGTGCCCATCACACGGTTTTTACAGAAGAGTTTTCCTGAAAGGTTAGTGAGCCTCCAGCACCATCCAAGGAACACAACAGTGGCCTGTGTGGCTATAGCAGGATATGTTACTGCAGTCAGGATGTATTTCTGCACCCCGTGTGGTGACACTGGGGTCCTTTTGTAATTGCACGTTTTCCTGCACGGCACTGGAATGCTGAGCTGGGAGTGGAAAGGAAAGAGATGCCACAGCACACGTCAGAAAGGATTTCTGGAGACAGACTTTGATCACGGGGAAGGAAAGGAAGGTTGGGACATTTATGCAGGAAATAAATCCCCAAGAACCACCTCACTGCAGTGTAAGGAACAGTCATTTTTCCTCTAAGCTTCACACAGATTGCCAGGGAAAAAGACCCAAAAAATAACCTGCAGAAAAAGCATAAACTCTGGCAAATTAAATGTAAGAACATAATAAAGCAAATCAAAAAGATTTTAAGAAACAACTTACTAAAGCCTTTAAAACTAATAAAAGCTTTTTTCAAACACATCAAAAGGAGGAAGACTGCCAGAGAGTCTGTAGAGCCAGAAGATGGCTGAGGCAAAAAGATAAGACTACAGCAGAAAAGTTAAATTAATTCTTGGCATGTGTACGAAACAGCTTAAGAAGGTTCCCACAGCAGAGTCTTGCTTTATGTGGGATGAGCCAGAGGAATGTCTCCAGCTGCAGCACCAGCCACAGAGGTGCAGAGACAGGGGCTTGTGGAGCTGAGCAGAACTGGAGAGCTTTGGTGGCTGCTCTTCGATGCAAAGGGAACGCCAGTGCCAGGAAATCACAAGGTGGAAATACCAACTCACACAGCCAGTGCAGCTTCCCTCACACCATATGTAATTAGGCAGAGGTGCTCATTACCAGAGAGGCTCTGAGGGTGGTACAAGGCTGGATGGATTCCCTGGACTCTGAGATGAATGAGTAGGAAGAAATGCACCATCAGCTTTAGGTGATGCACTGGCAATTCCATAACTCTCCTGCCCAGGCTCTCTGTTAAAGGCAAGAGATGCAGGAGATCCCTCTGAGGGACTGAGAAGCAGTCCCTAGAAGGAGGGAAGGCTGAAGGTGGACACCCAAATGAGGCTTGCCATCACCCTCATTATTGCTTTAAGCCTGTTATTTGGGAAAATGTCCCAGTAATTGGGACATATAGTGCAACTTACAATTAAAGGACGACAGCAGAGAGAGAGAGAATGGTGCTGCCAGTCTTTTGGGGGCTCAGAAAAATTTTGCTTGTGGGTGCCAGAGAAGTCAAGGTCTGTGCCTACAGCCACACTGGAAATGCTTGGTCATAATGCAACCTGAACCACCAGTAGCTGGGCAATGCATCGATTCAAGTCCCAGGCTGCTTCCAGGACAAATTTCATCTGATTTGGTACCAAGTGTATTCTGTCATCATCACTCACATGGCTGCAAAACAAACCACAGTACCCCAGATCATGAAATTAGGGCCAGGGTGCTTATCCTGAGAAACACTTTCTTGACCTCACAGGGTGCCTCCCAGGAGAGCCTGCTGCAATGCTGTCTGTGACAGGGCTGTATTACCGAGGTTAATATGGTTTTCATGGAGAGAAAAGGAATACAAACATAGGAGTGGTGGGAAAATTGGGAGGTTGGAGGTGGAAATGTATAGGTTAAGGAGAGGTGTAATTTTATAACTGGACTTCTGTTTTTTTAATCTAGACTGCTCTGAGCACTGCACAAGCCCCTTCCTCTCAACACGTGCTTGCCCCTCTGCATTTTCCAGCCTCAGTTTTTTCACCACTGAACCTTCCCAATGGATCAGAGACACGTCCCAGTCCATTTCTCAAACTTACAAAAATAGATTTAGCCTACCAGGGCACGTGGAACCTCCTGGATGAGAGGGTTCTGCACAGCCACCATGGTCCTCTGACACCTGCAAGACACCTGGCACCTAAGGGAGCTCTGTAGACAAAAACCCAGGAAGCCCAGCACCTGGAGGCTGATATTTTCTATATTTGAGCCTAATTGACACACACAGCACAGTGGAAAATTTCAAAATTTCACCAAAATAAAGAGCCTACAGATTATATGTTCACATATTTAGTCTGAAAAAAAAGCATTAAGTCTCCTTTCATATTCACTTTGATTTCCTTGGGACAGGAAATGCAGGCTTTCAATCTGGCTATAGCAAGGGGAAATTTGCAGATGAATGGAAGATGGCTTTGCTCCTAGAAATGCTGGCATAATGACTCTGCAGCGAGATACCCAAGAACTTCAAGCTATTCGATTTATTCTAATGACAGATAGCATGCCAGTCAACTCTTAAGCACCAGAATACATTTAAAAGACTTTTTTTTTTTTAATGATATGTTGCATTTTAATTTGTCAAAGCCAGGGCAGTTTTTAGAGACAGAACGAAGCAAGACAAATGCATGCACTAGAAATAAGCCTCCTTTTTATACATACATAGAGTGAAGGCAGTTAATCATTGGAACAATTTGTCTGTATTGTGGATGATTCTTCATCACATGTTATCTTTTTAAGGCAAGAATAGAAAATTTTATTAAAAGCTGCTCTGGTTCAATCAGAAGCTGTGAGTTTTAAGCAGAAATTTCTAAATAAAATTTTTTTGTTCAATGTTATTATGCAAAACAGACAAGATTATTGTATTAGTACCTACTGACCTTAACAGTCAAGATCGATTGTAATGAAAGAAGTTTCCCATTAAAAGAAATTATATTAAGGGCATTAAATTGTCTTTCTTTGAACCACTCTGAAAATTTTTGCTTTGATATAGATATTCTTATTCAGGCAGTGTTTGTTTAGATATCAAAAGGTACTAAAACTAATCATGGGACTTTGCGTTAACATATATTTAATATAGCACAATAGACTTACTGAAGCACGTAAAATATCTGAAGTATATTAGAAGTTTAAAACCTTGTAAAACTATGGATTACTAACCCAGTGTTATGAATGCATTTGGGGATTTGATGGGATGTTGCAGGATATTAATTTCCACCCCCTCTCCATCACAGCAGCAGGGTGAAGGGAAAGCTCCTCCATTCCCTCTAGCAACAGAGACAACATATTAGAGCCCAGTAATGGACTTCTGCTGGACTTGCTGAGGTCTGGATGCATGAAGGTCCTCTCCTCTGGTTCACACATGTCCTCCACTAATACAAACAACCCCTGATGAGAGAGAACACTGAACTTTGAGTCAGAACTAAAATAAGTAGAATAGTCAAGTAATAAATTAAACAGAACTCTGGATCAAACTTTTCCACATTAGATTGAGCTCCAGGCCGTGCACACCACTCAACCTCTTTTAGACAACACAGACACAATCAGATCTGATTCATATTCCAGCTAAGGATCAGCTCTTAAATCCCTTAAACAAAATCCAGACGCAAGGTGCCACATGTTCCTAGGCTTTGTGGATTCTTAAATATTTTCCTTCTTCATGTACACGCTTGGGACACCCGAGTATGCACCACCCCGGAGCAGGCAGATACACAAATGTGGCTTTTGGCCAGGTGTGCTCCTCTGCACAGCAAGAGACATAGCAAGACTGCCTAGTTCTTGCTCGGCTAAAAGCTACTGCTGTTTGAACTGGCCAGGAACAGCCCAAAATGGCAGTGAAAAATCAGGCATTGCCCACAGAAGCCAAACTTGTAGTGGACTCTCATGCTCCCAGGTGTGCTTCTGCCCCACCTGTGTTGTAACACCTTACACCAATGCATGGCCACTGCATTGGTAACAAAAAACTGCCCAGAACCCGCTGGCTTTTTCAACCACTCAATCTACAACTTAATTTTCCAGTGCTTCAGTCCAGCTGTGTCATATTCAAAGCTTTTTTCTATCTGTAAAGCAATAGAGCTAGCTGGTGAAGAGCTATCAGTTTATGCTGTTTTCTTAATTTCCAAGCCCTTTCAGTAGTTTATATCCGTGCTGGGCAAAGAAGGAGGAGTTAAACCTGTACTAGTCCAGATGAGTAACCAGCTTTTCACATCACCCTCACCCTAGTGGTGGGCAGGGCTGCACACCCTCACCCACTGATCTCCCTTCTTCTCAGCTGTCTTCATTAACAAACACATGCCACAGGGAATCAACAATGGATATATGCTTGTTTGCAACCCTTCTAAATTAAATCAGAATGGAAGGAATGAAATAAGTTAATGAAATGATTGAACAACACTGGACTTGGCCCTTAAGGCTTTCTGCATGATTTCTCTTCCCAGTTTGACAGAGAACTAGCTGTATTTATTTCTTTGAATATAATTTTTTCACCTATTTTGTAATTATTTCATCCAAACCAAGTGTCCTTGGTTTGCTTTAGAGACAAGTACTACCTCACAGTCAAAATATATCAGAGCTACTATTACCTTCCCAAACCAACGGCTGTCAAAAAGGAAAACAAATTTGTTCTTGACTGGCCTAGGTTAAACCAATGTTTCTTGTCATCTTATCATCCTGGAAGTGGTTTTAAATTGGCTCATAATTTGTTTTAGTATCTTCCCCATTATCAAAGTGAAAATGACTGGTTTATAGCTACCCATGTCTCCTATCTTAGAGAAGAAGAATTATACTTGTTGTGCTCCTTTTGCCAGGGCAAAACCCATCCTCTATGGGCTGCTAAAGGTGGCTTAATTATCTACATACTCTTCAAAACGGACCCTTTGATATCAAGGGCACAGGAGACCTGTGGAAGCAGTTTTTGGATAAGCAATTTCACTGTCACCATCGGGTGCCACCATGAGCAGAGCCAGATCAGTGCCAGCAATGACAGCGTGGCTTCGGGCTAAGGGTCTGCAAGTGTGGCTCACCAGCAGTTGTTTACATGTGTTTATCTGAAGTTAGGAAAAGAAAAAAAAAAGAAGGAAAAAGGAAAGAACAAGAGAGAATGAGAATTTTAATTTCCCAATAAAATCTATGCCACAGTATGAGTCATTGTTTGCTTTTTTACACTAGTTGGGAAAGTCCTTCTGGTTTTAATAACTAATACTGCTGAGTTCAATAAAAAGCACTTAATTTAATTTAATCCAAATTCTGATTAATGCCAGCTTCCCCTGGAATTTTATCTTTGTTTTAATTTGAGTCACTATGTTAAGGGGAAAAGAAGACAGAAGGGGTAGAAGTCAATTAGTTCCTGTGCCTGTTTCTGGGCAAAACACTGGAAAACGGAAGATTGACAGGTACGGTCTGAAAGTCTATTTTTCCCCATTCCTTGGGCTGACTTTTCCCTAAGAATGTAATGTTTGCTTAGTCTTAAAAAAAGGAAGCTTAACAGCTCACAGCTCAGTTTGGAAAATAAAATATTCCAGGGCCAATTAGGATCAGATTTCTTTGCTGGAAGTATATTGCTTTTAATGTGTTAATATTCAAGAGATATGCTACTGTTAAATTGGACACAGAGAGCCCTTAAAGCTTGAGAGCTCTAACATGAAAACACCCAGCCTCCGTCTTGGGCTCTGGATGGCTACAGAAGGAAATAATCTGGGATAAAACCTCTGATAAGAGGTTTTTGTCCTTTCCCTACAGTTGTCTGCACGTATGTTTATTCAGATTCATATCTTATACAAATAACCAGCGCTAACAGATTCTTTTAGGCTGGAAAGTTGAACATTCAAAAATCTAGAGTAGACGAGCTGCTGATACTGGAGTTCAACACCCTCTGTGGCTGCGGCGGGATTGGCTCTGCCCAGCATCACACAGGAATCCTGTGACAGCGCCAGGGTTAGGATCCAGTTCTCCCACATCCCTCACCAGTTCCTTAACTACAAGTAAACATTCCCTCTCTTTTGCAGTCCTCTATCTTATCCTGTGCAAGCAGTAAGCCAAGGTCCTGCCAAGCCAATAGTTTTTAATTACATGATCACATACTCTTGTAATGCATATATGCAAGGGAAGTGAATTAAGGGTGCAAGGGCCTGGGTATTTTCCATCTTATGTATGACTGATTTCTGCAGCTTTACAGGGAAGGTTTTGGATATGTTGTCTATGATTACCTTTCATTACAGTAACAAGAGAAAGAGAAATGAAATTATGCAAACATAGAGGACTATTTGCAAAAGTCTGCAGCAGAACCTTAACTCAGAATCTTAAAGGAGCAACATCGACCTCCATCTCTTTAGCAAACAGCAACTTCTGGAAGCAGATGGCTGGAGCAGTAATTACATAACAGGCACTTCACTACATATGGGCTTTAGGTGTTTTTTTCCCTTCCAGTAGCCAGGGATGCTGGGAATTAGCAAGTCTGAGCTCTTTGTTGTGCTGGAAGCACTCAGCAGCACTCTGGCATAGGCAGACGCTGCACGCGCATTCTCATATGCTGCTTGAACAAGAACTAATTTTTTTGTGTGTGTTAGAGACCAGCAAAAGTACGAGCAAATGTTGCAAAGAGAGAGAGGGAAACAGTTGTCTGGATTTACTTGCTCCCATCTCATCCCATCTTCCCAAGTCGCCAAGACAAAGGAAGGGGCACAGATATCATCCCTTTCTTCCCTAGGAGCCCCAGTTCCAGCCCTCATCCTCCCCCCCGCTAAGGTGAACACAAAGAAGAAACAGACAACATACACAAGTGAAGAAAAGGGTCACCAAAATGGATAAAGGAATTAAAATTTCAATAACTATCTTTTCAAGAAAAGAATTTCAAAGGAAAAATGAAAACCATGTCCGTAGAGAAGTGCAAGGATTAGTTAATCAAGCTCATTTCTCACAGGTGGGACTCCTGGGAAGGGGGGCTACCACCAACATCAGCCTGGCTACACCAAAACCAGAGTGAACCATCTGCATGCTGCAGATCCCTAGAGTGATTCGAGCTTTCCTACTCACACCAGCAATAATGGGAAAGGGATTCCAGGCACTGCCCCGTACCTTCTAGGAAATTCATTCCCTGTGGTTGTTGGGTAACTCTTCTCCAATAAAAATTAAACAAACAAATGTAATAAAGGGTTTTATTCAGAATAGAGGCAAATTTACTAGTAATGGAAGCATTAAGGTCCTAAAAGGGTATTGAATTACAGAGCAGTAAAGCCACAGAAAACAGCCTCTAGTTCTAAAATAACTACAGGTGCTAAAATTAAGGAGGACCAAATTACCAGCCTGTTCCCAGTGTTGGCCTGCAAATAGTCAACACGACATGAAAAATGAATAGCAAATGATTGGCTTTATATTAACAAAAAGTTGTTTGAATATATTAAATGTGTTTCATTGTGCAATTTCTATATTTGCTCTCTTACCCAAACCAGAATTATTCACCTAATGGATAGATTAATGAGATGACACGAAGCAGAGGAGGAAGGTCGTCTATAATCAGAGCACTTGCAGACAGTGTTTATAAAAGCTATTTAACAACACCAAGGATGAGTACAACGCACTTACAGCTAAATGCTTCTAGGAGGGGCTGAACACCTGCACTGCTCAGCATGCACAAGGGCTTTAAACCAAGCCAAATCTGCCTTCGTGGGAAGGATGGCAGTTCTGGATGACAGAGAATGATATTTCCTGTCAACTGACCCCCCACCTCCTAGGCGAAGGGAAGTCGAGCCAGCCATTGGTAGCATCACTGTTCAGTTTGAAAGAGCGCATGTTCCTTGCCTGGAAATGTAAAATTTGGATTCAACATGCCAGCTGCCTGTGCAGCCATGTGAGGCAGTATAATGGCACATGAAAGAAAAGGTCAGATTTACTAAGTGTTGAGGAGGTGTCATCAAGAGTCACATATTACTTCAAGATGTGTTTTCAGCAACAGAGCCTGCACGAGCCCCTCTCACGCAGAAATCTCTTCTGCCCGCTGGGAGTTGGAGAATTCCTCCCAGCTTGGGTGGAAGTTGCTGATCTGCACAGGCTTGCAGAAGATCCGTCTCTTTTTCCTGCTCCATTCTTCCCTAAAGTGCCACAAAATGCAACCAATCTGATGGGAATGAGCTTCTGGTAAACCCCTGTGCTTTTTTCTTTCCCATTTGCAGAACTCTGCATGTTACCTATAGCATTAGGCTTTTGCAGAGCGGTGATTGTATCCCACATCATCCGAGGACCTGCTTTCGCCTCTCTCAGCTTTCATTTTCTTCAGCTTGAGTTATCAGTTTCCTTTCTTCAGTGGTAGCAGCTAGGGATGGGGTGGGGTGGGGAGGGGGGCAGATTTTTACCTCTCTCCAGCCCCTGCAGAAATGCTCCAAACATTTTCAACCTGTTTGGTTCCTGACCCATTAAAACACTTCCCTGTCTCTGCATTTTCCATTGAGGAGCAGAGCGCCGGTGGGAATTGCCTGCCCAGGCTCAGGAAGCAGCACTGGCTCCACACAGCATGACACCCCTTCCTCAGGCCTGTCTTCCTCACTGCCATCCCCCCCTCTTCTTTCCAGATAAAACCTCCACCAGCACAACTGTCAGCAGCAAGAACAATGTGCTAAGTCAAGCACCGAGGCAAACAGAGAAGCCATCAGACTCTCTGCAGAGTAAACATGAGGTAAAATCCAGAGTCACATAAATCACATGGATACATGCAGTTCTGAGGGGAGAGGAGGAAAATGAGGGACTAATTTTTCTTGCACCAGTCCTGGAGGCCCCTTCCTGAGATCAGAGGAACTCATCCAGAGGCACCGGTGACGCACTGCCTGGTTTGACTAAGGGCAAGGAGCTGGTTAGGAAGACAGCCCTGGGATATTTGTGCAGATATCTGCTCCTCGGCTCCTTCAGGACAGTTTGCAGCCTCATGACCAGTTAACACTACTCTTCTGCAGTGGGAGAGCTGCAGCCAAAATGCGAAGCCCCTCTGTTTGATCCACTTCTTATAGAAGGTGGCTTTTGCTTCTCATTCAGACTGTACATCACAGGTCACTTCTCAGGGCAGATCTGCAGCTCCAGACCACAGTGTTGAGATTCAGGAGAGATGAGGGGTTGACCTGAAGAGGTGTGGTTGACTCTTCACAGGACATGAGTTCCCTAAAGATTTCATGGCAGGGCAGTTGGAGCTAGATGATCTTTAAGGTCCCTTCCAACTCAAACCATTCTGATTCTACAATATATGGGCTAAATATCCCAACATATAAAGTAACTTATATGGTAGCAGCTCTTGTCATAAATTTCAGGACATGGAAACAGGAGATAGACATAGGCTAGCACATCAGTACAGTTGTGACAGTGACACAGGGCCAGCTTCTTGTGTGGGAGTCCCACATGAGCATGGCACAGGACGTGAAAAACCTTGGTTAACATATTAGTATCAAGATTTAAAAGCACAAGCATTTTCACGCCTTGAAATGGAGCCAGCATTTTCAGAAGACTAAATTCATTAGTCATATCAGATGAAGCATCCAACTCAGAATATTCTGTGATTCTGTGAAATGTTCACTGAGAGCGGTGGAAACTGCAGTTGGCTGGGCATATTGAAGAACAACTCCAGTGCCCAAGTTTCCAGTAAGTTAATGTGCTTTGCATTATGTATTCTCAAGTTTAGCTTGAGAATTTTGAATTATTTAGGTGTTGAAGGATCTTTGAGCTTTGCACAAACAGTAACGCAGATATTTCAGTATTAAACTCCCTTTCAATTTTCTGATAATCTCTGCCTGGCAAAAAATAGCAACCAAAATAAAAATATAATTGCAGCAAGATGCTGAAACAGTGAACAGCAGTTATTTCTTAATTCAGTAGCCTCACATTTTATGTGCATATCTGAACATCCATGAGCACTGTGTGTTAGTTTAACCTACTTTGCAAAGCTCAGGAGAAAAGATTAATTTAGCTCTCTTACAAGTCTCTCCAGTGATTGAATATGTTTTGCTTCAAAAAAGACATAGCAGGTAATCCAGGAAATTGCAAGAAAAAGAAGATATTAAGGCAGTGCCATGTGTGATGTTTCTGATACCTACAGAGATAAGGTGACTTACAAACTTTCCCATCATGAAACAGATATAGAAAGAAAGGCATTTTTTTTGTTATGTAGGAAGCAAATAACTGAAAGTAGTGCTCCCAAATGCTCTGAAACAGTAGAGGTGAAATATTTATTTTAAATTAGCAGTATACTTGCACTTACTTTTTTTATCTCTTCATTTACATTGTTATTACAAGACCAGGAGAGTTTTGAAAATCTTCTTAAATAGCAGTTGAGAGTGGTTTTGTGCAAACCCAGTGAAGTATTTGAATCCCAGTATAAAAATCTGTGTAACCTCCCTGCAAGGACTTATTGGATCCCCAGTCAAACCATCTCTGGTATTCATGCATCTGAGCTGTGCTGAAGGTATAGGACATTTGCTTCCAGAGACTTTTCAGAGTTCTCCTGCCTCTTCCAGGTTTTCACATCTCTACCTGTAAGCTTGGAAATTTATTTTCCTTCTGTTTATTTGAAGCCAAAGTGTGCATATTTACATCCATGATCACTTTGCTCAGACAATGTGCAAGTTGAAGTGCCACCCATCTTGTTCCAGGCACTTGGGACTTCAGGACTGGCTTATCCAGATGCCTGATGACAGACACAAGGCTCCCAGTCCAGCCTCCCCCTACTTCTTCCCACTGCAGCCTCCCCAAACTGCACCAGGGCAACACAGGCTGGGCAACAACACAAGTGCCAGTGGCAAGTGCTGAAAGAACAAGAGTCACCCTCTCGCCAGGACAGGGAATGTTGATGTACCCAGTGCACTTTGAGTAGTACTGTCTATCTGTACACACAGGATGGCATAACTTCCCCAAACTGCCCCAGATCGGTGACCAGGTGTACAAGAAACCATAGTTGTCATCCTATATAGCCAGACATAGTTGAAAAGGGAGTACCCCACATCCTTCACTTCTTCCCAAGAAGTCAAGAGGCTCCAATTTAGAGGACAGGGATAGATGATGCTCAAAGTGCATATGGATAGCACATTTTGAAGAATTTGGTGCTGGTACATAATCTGATTTTTTCCCTTCCTTTATGTAGATGCACACTGATAGAGTAGTCAACCTTCAAACCCTGCTTCCAGGGACAACCAAATCCCAGGGAATAACTCTGGAGAATTTACAAGGGCAAAGCCTGGAGGGCTGCTGTGCCAAGTGCTGTATCACGCCTGGAAAAATGATACAACAGACCAGCTCTTGGCAAAGACATGAAAAGCCCTCCAGGCTACCGAGGAAAACACACTGACAAATGTTTCTCAGAGACACTACTGGATACCTGGGCATTGGACATCACACAGAATAACAACCAGTTATTCAACCTTGTAGTGCTCACGGGTCCTGACACAGCTCATCCTTCTGTGCAGCATCCCTGCTGCTCATGTTGAGGGACCTGGGAAGCCTTGCCACGGAGGCAGAGAAGAGAGGGTATTTCCCAAATGTTATTTTATGTAAATACAATAAAACTTTCCCCAGAGAGTACAGGAGGGGTACAAAGTGGCTTATTGCACACACAGTGCGGTGATGCTGCAAACACACAGCAACTCTGATGCACCAGATGTGCTCTTTGCATATCCAGATGTGCTCCTGTTTGAAGTCTCCAGTACTCCCCAGCTGCACTTGTGACTCATCAGCACACATGCCAGAGTAGCTCCCAAGCCGTGAGATCCCCATGGCACACTGGGTTGACACATGCTGAGGGATTTCTCAGGCACCTATGGAGTGACTCTATCCTCCCAGGGATCAGAGCACCCTTTCTGCTGGTGCACAAAGGCACCATATTTCTCATGGGGCAGTATTTAAGGGCAAGAGTAGTTCTGTTTTATCCTATCAAGGTCAAAGCCAAAAGTTGTATATTACAGTATGGAGAGTTATACAGAAGTAGCACAATGGATGCACAGTTAATGACTGCCTGAAACTGAGATCCGTGATTTGCTGTTATCTGATTTCTTCCCCATGGTATCACCCAGTCATTCTGGTTGAGAACGGGTTGTAGCCAAAAGTCCTTTGCCAGAACGTGCTCTGAAGAAATAACCTCAGTTTGGAATATAGCCTGTGAGTATCTGCTCACTCACTTCCAGCAAAACACTGAAGGGAAGTGAATCTTCAAATAATTTCTGGTCTCTCCTACTTTTTTTCTGATTGCTCCGTTTGGAGATGGTAACATATGACTTCCACTATTTCTCTCCTCTTCTGTCATCTGCTCAGGAGTGTATTCTCTGCTCACTCACAGTAACACTGATGTTCACACTTCCGTCCAGAAAGCCTGGTGTTCACATCTCCATGTGGAAGAGGAAAGATTGCTTGTTTCAGCGCAAAAATTTTTGCTGTGTGTTTCTGTTCTTCCTGATTTACCTTTCCAGTTAAGACAACTCCACTAATGCATTAAGTTTCCCATCAGTTTCCATAGGATTCAAGAAAGAGTTACTCTCTAGCAACCAATACATCTTCAACTGTGTGCTGCGGTCAGGCACCAGGCCAGCAGAATAAACACGTTAGAGAGGGGGAGCTAAACTGTGCCCACACCCAGCAGGTACCCCAGCAGGGTTTTGGGCTGGGTTTTGGGCTTCCATTCTATGCTTGGGCCAGCCACGGAAGGTCAGCAGGGAGATGATGCCCCCCAATAAGCCAGGAAGTGAAGAACAAAAGCCAGGTGCCCACTGTCTTCCAGCAAGCTGCGTTACATGAGGCATCTATGCCTTTCATTCGTGATGCCAGTACTCAGCTCCTGGCAGGAGCTTGGGGGGTTTTACCATTTGGCCAAGCACAAAGCCAGAAGGACAGGGGCAAGCAGGAGGATGTGTGAGTGAGCAACGTCCGTGCTTGTCCCACAGTCTGCAGTGAGTGATCAGTCATGAATTGCACCATATTTCCTAGTGACAATTCTGCTGGTGAAATGCTCCTGACTCTGGAAGCCTTAGCACAGATCTCATAGTATGTTAATCCCACCACATAGATCTGAGTAGCATATAAACACCATCATCTTCACCACCGCTTGGCACGTCATAAATACAACTGCTTGAAGCTGGCTGTTGGACACTTGTCCAAGCAATGGTGCTGTAAATTTAGAGGGCAGGAGAGTCTGCACAGGAACAGCCCAGGAGAGAGCAGGAGACAGCTGTTTCATTTCTACTTCTTACAGGAAAATATTTCCATGAAGTGTAATGTTTGGAAAATGTCTAACAACCCAGTTCATGCTTTCTACAGATTATGTGGACTTAGCATTTCTGTTGTCTATACTGGGATAGATGAATAGAGAGATAAAAGGAGGCATGAAAATATAAGACAGTTGGAATGCAGGAGAATCTACAGAATGTGCGAAAAATGTAGGAAAAACTAAATAAAAGAGGAAAAGACAAATGAGATATTGTCAAGGCAGCCAGTGAAGCAGCAGGGTCCCAGTTCAGAGGTGGAATCATTAAACGACAAGTGAGGCAGCTCTTACGAAAAGCCTACATGATTTTTTTTAACCCTGGAATTCACTAGGGGGAGTGTGTGGTCAAGGGTGAATGCCAGAATAAATCTGTTTTCCAGAAGAAAAAGGGAATGTATTGGGAGTTCAGTCACTCCACAACAGGGGCTCAGGGAATGAGGTGGCTTCTGCACCGGCCACACCAAGGACATGTCACCCAACAGCTGGGAAGGGAAGGTGGGAGGCATCCACCCTGCATCATACCCAGCAGTGGCTTTGGGAGAGCAGGTTCACTTGCTTCCAGAGCGAGGACTAAATACCATGACCCTGTAAGGGACCGGCAAAAAAAAATGTCACAGAGAAAAATCTGGTGAATTTGCTTGTGTTTTACCTGGGGAAAATTATTAAACCTTCCTCCCTTTCCTTCTCCAGCTTGTCAGAAAAATCTGGGATCCTGATCCGGAAAAGCCACAGTGCCAATGCAGCAGCTTACACACCAGTTACAGCCCTTCCCTGTCCCAAGTGCAAGCCAGCAGCAACGTTAGAGTAACCCTGTCCCACCCTCTGCTCTTTTCTGCTGCAAAGAGGAGTGGGAAGATACAGATCCCCATGGAGACTTGTGCTGAAAGGGGATTGAGGAGCCCAGCAAGGAAGCACAAAGATCAGGCAGGAAAGCGAATTGCCTCAAAGCAAGACGACAACACAGAGGGCACTGATCCTGATGGAAAATAGTCCCATGTAGGCAGGGAATGTAAAGGACTAGGACAGTCTGACAGGGATTTCCAAAGTATGCATGCTTGTACAGAGCAGCCTGTGCATGTGCAACAAACCTAATCCTGAACCTCTGTGGACATACCAGGACACACACACACCAACTCCTGTCCTTGAGATCCTGCATTTCCTTCAAGTGCACTAAAAGCAATTGCATCACACATGTGCAGTTGCCTATCCAAAACTCCCTCAGTGTCCAATCCCTTGCACATAAACCTATCAGTGATTTCCAGTCAAGGAAAAACTCAAGGCTCCTATGCATGGGGGCATATCCTCCATTTCCAGACATCTGGCAGCCCCTCAGGATTCCTGCGTCTGTGGACACATCTGGGCTTCCCAGACATGGGGCAGCAGAGAGTTTCTGTGCACGCACAGCAGCATGCAAGGCCAGGAGACACATGAATTCCCCCAAGTCTGGCTAGACAGTGACAGACAAGAGAACACATCTGGGTTAACCTGGACAGTTGGTCATGTGAAGAGCAGACTAGCCCAGGAGATGCAGCCAGTAGAGGAAGCTGGTGGCACCAGAGGTAAAAGACAGGTACGGCAGCTTGGGTTCTTTTCCTCACACCTTCTACCTGAGAGCAAACTGGCACTTGCATCTCTCGGTGACAGGAATGCAAAACTTGTGCTGCTTCTGGACTGCCCTGTCCTCAGAAAGAGAAGCACGAGGCATGGAGCTACTCCCAGTCCCTGTGGGGCTGCCAGAAATAACACAAACCTAACGTCTCACACCAGCTGGCGAAGAGGACTAATCTGGCTTCAGGAACTGCTTGAAAGAGAGCCAAGCCTCCCATCCAGTTCTCATGGCCCCCTCCACCTCCCTCCAGACCCAGTTCCTTTTCTGGCATGATGGTATCCTCAGTGCTCAGCTGAAAGCAAGCTGCTCCTCACTAACTGCTCTGGTGACCCACCCTGCCGCGTATTCCTTGGTGGGGCTCCTCTGTGCTTTTTCCATCCTGGACACAGAACAACAGGCCCTGGCTCTGTGGTGGCCAGACCATAGAGTGGTGGGGTAGTGGAATGGCAGGAAACCCCATCTGTCCCTCCATCCTGGTCCCTGTCATTGCTGCTGCACCTCTTCCCTTGAATTAGGCATCTCAAGAGATTCCCTGCCTGTGAACCTGCATTTCTCTCCCTTCTATCAACAGCCTGTGTCTCTTTTGAACCTCCAGCTTCAAGTCTGCACTCCTCTGTAGAAGAGGAGCTTGGTCATATTTTGAACTAATTTTTAAAAATGTCTTTTAAAAATGCAATATAATGACCAGAGCAGATGTACCAGCAACATAACTAGATCTGTGCATTTACAACAAGGGCTCTGAGACATTGGCACAGTTTGCCCAGAGAAGTTGGGGATGTCCCATCCCCAAAAGTGTTCACGGCCAGGTTGGACGGGGCTCTGAGCAACCTGGTTTAGTGGAAGGTGTCCCTGCCCATGACAGGTGGGTTGAACAAGATGATCTTTAAAAGGTCCCTTCCAACCTAAACCATTTCTTGATGCATTTCCACCAGCAGCTTGCAAAATAATGAAAAAGAGTGATTTTGACAGTTACATAACTAATTGCAACTAATCCAGCCCTGCATACTCCAAACCAACAGCTGTGAAGCACAGTTTAAATTGGTGCTGGTGGAAGCATAAGGGTTTATTTGCATGACTGCCATCACACACACCTTGACTCTGTTCCTGCTACCACTTCCCTCGCTGTAGCACTGCCTCATTGTGGTTCCTGCATTGGAAAAACTGTGTCAAAAATATGTAAGAAAGCATTTTTTTCTTGAGTCAATGCAAAAGAAGGAGGCTGGCACACTCAGGAGGCTGCATGTAAATGAGTCCAAAGGCTGTGTGTTTCAGAAAGACAAGATAAATCCAAGAATTAATTTTAGAAGGGCGAGACCCTGATGGAAAGATACCCTGCATTACAAGTGGACAGAGCTGGGCAGAGCTAAACTCAAAACATTCCGAGCCTGATTTGGTCTGCAAGGTTCCTATCTCCTTCTGTCACACATTATTAAACACAGATCAAAAACAGGATCTAGGATTACAGAACACACTGAACTCGAGACATCAGAAGAGACCTGTCCTATAAATAGGAATCATTTACCAATTCAGAGCAACACACACACATTTTGGCAACCTCTCAGCCAATAAAAGCAAAAGCCACAACTTTAGAATTATCCAAGTGCTATTATTTTAAATGTAAACCAATGGTTTACATCATCATGACTTAACTCCTTATTCCCCAAATTCTCATCACACATGTCTGCACTGAATCACACCAAAAATTAACCCTTCCCAAAATTAGTCCATTACCAATTTGGAAAATTGCCTTTTTTTTTTTTCCTTTTTTTTTTTTTCCTTTTTTTTTTTTTTTTTTTTAAGATAGAGCAGAAACAACAACAAAAAGCAAAACTTTAGGTTTGGAGCTGTTGATTTGGGGCTTTTGATTGGTTCAGTAGATTTTTGCCTGTGTCCCAGTACCCCAGGGTTTCAACTTCAAAACTTCAAAGTTGATTCAGTCACTTAGAACACAGACTTTGCATGGCAAAGTGCTCAGAAACACCAGTTTGGTATTTTGAATGGAGTTGCTATGCTGGGCTCCAATTTGTTGACACTTGGGTTCTAGGAAAAATTAACAGGAACACGTGCAAGGGTCTGTGTAAGGGAACAACGCAAAGCGCCGCTTCCAAACAGGTGCAGCCGATTATCTGAGGCAACTCTGAGCAGGAAAAAAAACCCTGTTTTCTTCACAAATTTTAAGAGCACTAAAAACTTCCAGATAATGGGAAGTCCCTGAAGCTTTTAGAAAGTGTTTTCTCATACTCCGTACCTGGTATGACAGCTGCTTCTTTGCAGCTATGGGGAGTTGTGGTTTTCCATTTGTGAAAATTCAAGTGAAATCTATCATTTTTTGGAAAGAGCCTAAGTCCTGGTGTTCTCAAATATCTTTACAGGTTGAATATTTGGAAAGGATCCAAGACTCCAATCAGAGCCTGAATATGTGGAAATATTTAACTCTCTAAGAAACAGTATATAAAATAAGCTGTTTCTCTGCTGGATGACCATTTCAGGATTGACTAGTTACTTGTCCTGATGCCAAACACCACAGAGATGGCTCAAGAGGATAATTTCTGAAACTTGAATTTGTAACATTCTATCAAAGGAAGACTATTTCTGTGTCAAAACCCTATATCTGGAAATTTATACAGCAAGATCATAAATGAACTTTTGGACACCCAAGTTCAGAAGTCAAGTTATTCAATGAAATATCTGCTAAATCTTTTTTGGGAGGTGGAATGAACAAGCTTTAAAATAAAGCAGGAAAATAAAGACTACTGTATCAAGCACAGGTTTGTCCTGGGGAAGCACTCACATTTCAGATAGTTGGTCTCTGGATCTTGTTTCAGGGAAAGATTTGGTGGTGGGGAACAAAGACTCCCAGCGGTCCTGGTCAGCACATCAGCACCTCCCAGGGGGTCATTGTGAGGAGATGTAGCTGAGTCACTACAGTCACCTCTGTCCAAAAAACCCTGACCTAAACTAGATGTTTCTTCTCATACCTATGCCCATCACATCAAGGCCAGGCAGGTTCTGGCATAGGCGGGGCTAAGGTCACCCTCTTTTAATGGGAAGAGAACCAGAGCCCATAGTCCAAGCTCAGCTTGGCTTCCAGCTGAGTGAAAGGTCCCGTTTGCCAAGTTTTCAGCAAAGGTTATCAAATTCAGTTTGGTTTCAGGAGTATTTCATTCCTGCCATCTCCTATCCTCTAGGAGGCACAAAACTCATGTTGCACATCTATACAGGTTATAAGGATAGAAAGGACCATTCTCAGCATTATAAATCTGCATAATATTACTCCAAGGTTGTCCTGCATTAGGTTCTTAACCATAGCTTCCTCTTTTGCCTTTCTTCTCTAATATTTCAAGATACTTCCCTTGCTTTGTCTTCCTCATGTTGGTACTTGCACATTATGATTATGTTACTTTTTAATTTTCCTTTAAGTATATGAATCTTACTGAAACCTTATCTATCGGGCCCTGTTTCCAGGATTTGGTCACATTTACTGCTCTTTTCTGAATCCTTCCCAATCATATAGCATTTTGGCTGAAATGGGTATGAGAATTGGACATGGTGCACAATACCATTTCCAATGTCAGAGCATCCCACTGTTCCTTAGGGGGCACTGGGTGCACCTGTCCTCTCAGCTGCTGCTCTGCCCACGTGACTCATGCCCACCCAGCTATTTGCAACATCCCCAACTCCTTTTTATTTATCTGCTACCACATTAAATTTAACCTTTTCTCTTTACTCCTGTGAAGTCCAAATGTATACTGAGTATCAAAACACATGAACTTCAGTTCACCTGTAAAATTATCAGATGTCTCTCCCAAGCTCAGAGCTGTACAGAGCTCACTGTCACAGGAGCTTGTCAAAGCCAAGTAGCAGATTTTAGACCAGTGCCCTGACACACCCTGTGAGATAACCCGAGGCTTTGGCACAGAGACAACGAAGACACAGCAGCTGTTAGAGAGAGCAGCTTTGTCTATTTAATATCTTACCATTTAAAAATAACCTTTAACTTGTCACTAGTGTTCCAAGGGAGCAGCACGAGGTGGAGGTGGGTGTTGTGTGGGGTTTGGGGAGCTTTTACCAGTGCGCACGGTGGCTGGAGCACAGCTCAACAACTGGTTTGTGAACAGAGCAGAGGGAAGAAAAGGGGGCTTAAGACCTGATGAGCACCATGGGAGGGAGAATGAGAAGGATTTTGGAAGAGGAAAAGCTGCAAGAGCCAAGCAGAAGGGCACAAGGCTGTGGTGAGGGCAGATAACCATCAGAATAGGCTGAGCTCCAGTGTGGTGGGAGGGGACAGCAGCACAGCAGCCAGTTCGTGGGAGAGGGAGAGAAGGAGCAGCACGAGCATGTTATGAGGCCGCAGGGAAGACACAGCTGTCAACCACAGCCCTGCAGAAAGGCATCAGAGGGATCAGCAGGGGAGACACACATGGAGTTTGGTTTTGGCCAGCCTGAGAAAAGCAGGCAGCCATCCACCGTGGAGCTTATGTAGGATGTGCAAGCCTGGCTGGCAGAGGGAGGAAAGAGGTCCCCTCTGGGGCATTCCTCATCTCAGATGGGTGAGCTGGGTCCAGACCAAAACTGGACTCCATAACATTGAGGAAAGGAGACTCGAGAGGAGAGTCTTACGTTTGTGCAGCAAAGGGGCAGGCTGAAGGCACCAAATCCTGCCAGGAAACAAGAAGACCTGTGTGATGGGGCTTTGAGTAACCTGGTCTAGTGGAAGATGTCCCTGCCCATGGCAAGGGGGTTGGAACTAGGTGATCTTTAAGGCTCCTTCCAACCCAAACCATCCTATGACTGTATGTGAAATACCATCAATCATTAGCAGCTCTAGAACTCCATTCCTATATGCCAGTCTTGCAAGGCACAGAAAGCAGCTGTGGCAAATCCTGCCACCACCTGCAAACAACAAAGCCTCCTTTTCCTTCTTCCATACTCACATGCTGAGGGGTTCAGAGACTGGGAGTGTGCCCACCTGGCAGCCAAGGTACACAGCACCACAGGCAGCCTTCTGGAGGTGCAACCTCCCTGCCCACCCAGCTCACTGAAAGCAGCATCCTCCCTTGTGTGCTCCCAATCACCTTCCTTACAGACTTGCTTCTGTCACCTCAGCACAGCCGGCAGAGCATCTTACTCCACAGCTCACCCCAGCAGCATGAACTAAGTGTTCCAAGCCTGTCTGGCTGCTTTTACAGCCTTTTCACACCAGTCTGAGGACCCATATCCACCCAAACTCTCATGTCACGCCACACGGCAGGCACAGTGGAGCCCCAGCATCCTGCTCTTGCATCCCTGTCACCTTGGGGTGACAGAGCCAGTTCTCCCCACACATGCACTCACAGATAGCAATGACCTTGTCCAGCAAGGAGACAGAGACACAGGTTAAGTGCTGTATGTGTGAGGAAAAGCAGACAGCTCAGCAAGGCACCAGCGCTGAGTAGGCTGGAAGAGACAGTGTTCATGCCAGTAGGCTCAGACAGCAAGCCCTGGTGGTATAAATTAGGTGCATAAACTTAGGGGCATAGCCACCTAAATGCAAGGCCTCCAGAGCCACACCTTTTCTGCTCTGTGTGTACACATCTGTGGTTACAGTCTGCTACTAATCCAAGGACCCTCGCTGTTCCCAGGTTTCTGTTCTGTGTAGTAGATAATACATAATGGTTTAGACCCATAGTTTTCCTGTGCAAGTCTGTGTTGGGAAGCACCTAGAAACTGTTATACAACATCAAAATATTTCCAGAAGGACCTTCTGCTATTGGTATTACTGCTACTTTGTCAGACATCTAAGCCATTTCTTAGCCTGTACCCCCCCACTTCCCAAAAAAACCCTCCAAACAAATCCCAGAGCTGAATCAGTTTCCTCCACTTAGAGGCTCCACTAAGTTTTTCCCGAGGATTCCCATTTTCTCTCCTTCTTTTTCTTTAAAAATATATAAATAGTCACATTGTCATATGAGACAAGTAGAGACTGACTCTTATGGGTAAAAAACAGATGTTTCCCAATCTTCCCTAACAAAGTAGTATTTTATATTTGGCTCTTCAATGGATTTATAGCCAATGAAGAGATGTTACTACATTAGCTCATGGAGGGGGTGGGTGATAAAAACTGGAAAGGAAGAGCCAGACAAGGAAAAAAGAAGCTATCCAGAGCGCTGCAATTGGAGAAGCATGACAAATGGGCAGCACAGTTTTAGAGGGCTTCAACAGCAAGGCAGATTGCCTGGCTGGGAGTGATTGTCCACAGCTGGAGCATCGCAGAGACCATCTGGTATTTCTTAAACATGCTTTCCCCAGGTGATCCAATTCTTGGAGTGCCCCAGAAAAGAGAAGAAAAAAAGGCCTGCGAGCCTCAGTCCCATTTCCAGAGTTCCCCTAATTAGTTAATAGAATTATATTTGAACTGGTTTCAGTTTCTCCTACAAAACCTTTGTTTTTGCCACCTTTTCATCAGAAGAAAAAAAGAAAATTTAAACTCACAGAGGTTTTAATTTCTTTTAAAAAGTCAATGATTGTGTCTCTTGGCAGAGCAATCCAATATAAAACTTAATGAAGTAAAGAGAGATCCAAAATTTCTTTTGAACACCTTGTAACCTCACTTTTCCCCCACCGCTTTTAGCTCACAAAGCATGCATATCCAGAGGTTCTCATGTTACTCTCCCACCCCCGTGTATCCATCCCCACTAAGAGCCTCTGATAAAGCAGAACATGGCCTGCATGGGGGACTCCTGGACTCAAGGGACTCTCATTTACAGTATTTTGACCCTTTTCTTAGTTTGGAAAAAGTGTTAAAGAGTTTCATTAACTGTGCATGCCACACAGTCCCATCCCTGCAACAAGGAGGGCTGGCAGAGGAGCAGTGCAACAGTATTTGCTGCTGTCCTTGTGTTCCCCATAAGACAGCCCCTTCCAGAGCCAGGAGCACTGGGAACCAGCTAATGAAGAAAAGAGCAAGAGAAAGCAGTAAATAATAAATGAATGGACAGATGGAAAAAGGGTTAGAGCGAGCAACCGGAGAAGAAGCCTGGGGAACCAAACCGCATTCCCACCAGCAGGCAGTGCCCCCACCGAGCAGTGTGGGGCAGGAGCCAGGGTCCAGCCACAGACATTATCCCCGCCGCTCCCCACCAAGCCAGGCTCACCAGCCGCGCCTTTCCCCTCTCCTCCCTGTTTTCTCCAGGAGTTAGCCCAGCCACAAAGCTTGGGTCTGTCAGATGCATCCTGCACGCCACAGTCCCACATCCCCGATCCCCAGCATGCAAATACCACTCCTGATATTTTTCACAGGGAGCAAACACACAGGAATGGTGGCTGGAGGGCTGAAACTGGCGATACTGCTCCAACTGCAGCAAAATGAGTTGCTATGTCACAATTTGCTAGAGAGGTTTTGAAAAATGCTGAGAACTCACCAGGCACAGAGTTTCAGGCTCTGTCCACTTAGGCATCTACCTTCTCCAAGCCTGAATTTGACCAAAGCTAGTGGGATCGTAATCCCAGTCAAAAATACATACACAAGATGCTTCAATATCTCCAGGCTGAAAAAAAAAATCTAATTAAGTTTTTGGGAAGAAGATTCTAGAAAAAAGAAACCAAATGAATATTTAAACGGGATTTTGGTTGGGATTTTTTGTTTTGTTTTTAGGTGATGGCTAAAATCAGCATATTCCACCACCATGCTGGAAGGGGATTTTGGCAGGAAACCAATCCTTACACAGTGGTATAGATAGCAATAATAGAAGATAATATAACCCATGATTGTAATGCTAAAGAAGTAGCAATCAACTGCAAATTACAAAGTATAGAAAATTAATACAGCATTTAAAAAGCATGATGGAAAAATTCATGCCTTGCTGGGTTATGAGTGGGAATGTAAATATAGAGGAAAGAAGGGAAACAAAGAGACATAGTTGTGTTATTTTTTGCACATGGTAAAATTATCAACGTAACTACAAAAATATAAATGTAGGCACTCTGTATTTATGAAAAAAATCTGATGATGAACGCATCGTAAGATGATTATATACATCACCATTTACTAATAACCAAGACATGTATTAGATTACATCTGCTTTAGATAAACACTGTTCAATCACCCACCCTGTATACTTTGCACCTCCATGTGTGCTAAGGAGATCTCTGACCTGTTGATGCTAATTTTTAATAAATCTTGGAATGCCAAGTAATTCTAGAAGGGTAGGTAAGCCCTAACCCCACGCTGGCACTTCGGCAGGTCTTGCTGACCTAGAAACCAACAGCCAGTCAGGCTGACAGGAGAACCTGACAGAGTAATTAAAGACAATATGAGAATCTACCAATAATTCATTATATTCATGTCTCAGCTAATTACCAGCCAGCATATGTTGTACAGAATCAAGTCCTGTCTAACTGGTGTTACAGCTTGATTTAAGAACTTGCATTAATAGAAGTAATTTGGCATAAGTAGATGGACAGAGGCGGCTAACGAGACAAAAACCTATCCATTTCTTGTTTCCCATCCCACAGGATGCAGTGTTTTTACCAATCATTCAGATAAATAGAAGATCCTTAGAGGCAGCTTGCAGATAGCACAAATGAAGGTTAGTAAATAACAAACAAAACAGCCTTCTTTTTCCTGTGATCCAATTTGTATGGCTAAATGGCCACCATCCAATCAAGTGTGCTTTAATTCAGCCAAGCACGAGATAACACATGTACAGGAAAACAATATAGGCTTGTAACTCCGGGATGGGAAAGCCTGTCCTGCATGGCTACAGGATGGAGGACAAGGTATGACAGGACTTTGGAAAACTGAAGATTGAGGAGCCAAATCTATTCAGTTTTTGAAAGAAAAATCCACAAGATTTGACTGCTGCATGTAGGCATTAAGTTAGTGTGGGAGGAGAGGGGGATTCCAACCTGGTGGAGAGCAGCAAAGCAAGCTCCAGGGGTTGAAAGTCAGAGTTAAGCATGGTGCTGACAAAGAGAAAAAGTAACATCAGCACAGCTGAGGATGAGAAACATCACATACAAAGCTCTGGATCATCTTGGGGCCCAGCATAAAAGCAGGGGGTGAAACATAGTAGTACAAAAGGCAGGTATAAAGACCGCTGTGTAACGTAAGACTGGAAGGAGCCCAGACACTGGCACACTGGGGGTCTGCTTTAGGCTACAAAATCAGGGAGATCAGAAGCATAGGCTTACTGGGAGCATCTGAAACACAGAACCTGCTGGTAATTAGGGACTTTTAACTGCCTACACATTTGCTGGGAAAGGAAGACATCAGATACCGCCTTGCTTCAAGTTCCTGGAATGCACCAACAAAAAAAGAATTGAGAAAGAAGTGACAGGAACAAAACTAGGAAGGAGTCTCCTTGACGTTTGATTCTCATCAACAGAGAAAAGATTGGGAAAGCCATGAAGGTGGAAAACATCACAGGTGGAGGAAGCCCGAAACGAGTGTTAGTACTTGTCTGAAAAAGAATGGGAAATAGTGGCAGAATAAAAATAGTGCTTTGTAAGGACAGGGGCTCTAGTAATCTGAGAGAGTTGGCAAGTGACATTTTGCTCCAAATGAAAAGGGAGTTTGAGAAAGACAGTGTTTTGTAAACACACAGCAAGATAAGGGAACAGATGTAAATTATCTTAATGCAGGGGTACGATTAGGGTAATTCACAGACTCCTCCATGGCTTGAAGCATGCAAAGAAGAAATGGCAACTCCATCAGGCTGATGTGGATAAGCAGAAAGGAACAGCACCAGGAGAAAGGGACAGAGCGAAAGAGCCAAGCGCTGCACTGAAACTGCTCGCAGCCAGCGGTAACCAGGAGACATTTGATAACTGCATCAGTGGGAAGAGACAGACCAAAGAGTTCAGCACCTCCTGAGGAGGGAGAAAAGGTTAATAGATTGCTTTATGACACTGAACATGCCACAAGCCCTTCCAAAGCTGTTAGTGCTTGTCAGCCCTCCCCCTCTTCCACCAAAATCTGTTTTCTGTTAGGTTTATGTGTTTTCTTTATTCTCTACACAGCACCCAGAACTGGTTAGTTCTGGTAATGACATTACATATTATAATGTATGTATAACTGCTAATTTTAAGATTCACAATTTATAAAATACCTTCTCTTGTGAGGCTAGTTAAATTGGACAGTAAATTGAATTTAATAAATCCTGAACACGTTGCAAGAAGCCATATTTCCCACAGTTACAAAAACAATAACCAAATCAGATAATGAGAAAGCCAAAGTGTGGCTTAACAGACTAGAGGGTGTCACCTGAAAAAGAGATTCACCTTCATGACCTCTCTCACACACACACACATTCTGTCAGCACAAAACGAGTTGTAAAACTACTAATTAGGGTAAGAGAAGGCAGGGGATCCCAGGGGTTTGGCTCACAGCTGTCTCAGGAAGCAAAGAAATATAAATTGGGACAGAATTTCACAACAGTCAACAACTCACAGAGTTAAAGCAGGAATGTTTAATGCTTTTGTTGGTTCAGACCTCATGAAAAAAAGGATAACATTAGGACCACAAAGTTCATGCAATTAAAAGAATCAGAGTAGAAGGGTAATATATAGTAGCACCTTAGCAGAATGAAAACTACAGAAGTTTGACATTTTAAAATAGGTGGAGGTCCATCAGCAACTATCTGTAGGAATGTCTGGAAGATGAATGAGGTTCTAAAAGACCAGAAAAGGGCAAATATAGTGGCTATGTTCAACAGGTTGAAAAATCAAGGAAGTTGCAGGCCGGCCAACATAACTTCAATTCCTGGAAAAATTTCGAAAGAAATCATCAAGCAATCCATCTGCAAGGAAGGGCTGGAAGTAATAGCCCTGCCATGTGAAGGCAACCTGACTTCTCTTTGATAGAGCAACAAGGTCTCATATGTGCGATAGAGGCAACAGATGTTCTGTACCTTTACTTTCTCAAGGCTTTACCTCCAGTTTTGTGTAACATTTTAATTAAAAAATTAGGAAAATAGAGTCTAGATGAAATTCCATGTGGGAAATGCACAGCTGGTTGGGAAATGGTACACAAAACTCCAGACATGAACAAGCAATATTGCAGCAAAAATTCCATGATTATACAGACAGAAGTGTCACGCACCAGGTACATGAAATAACCCCGCTGCTTTTCTCAGTCAAGAAAGGCCTCAGCTGCAATATTGGTCTCATTTCAAGGCAATGAACTTAAAAAACACCCCAGACCAGTGGAGAGAGCCCAAGGGATCCCAACAAAACACAGAGCCACAAAAAAATTGTAGGGGGCTGAAAGGGACCTCAAGAGGCAGAATCAACTATGTACATGTCATTCAACTTGAAAATAAAATGGACGTGAGAAAAGACCAAATGAAAGGCAGTTGTTCAGTGCAGAGAACAAAAGTCTTCAGGGAAACATGATAACAAGCCTCAAATATGTAAAAGATTTCTGCAAAGAGAAAAGGAGTGCTGTAAGCTTTTCTCCATGTCCACGGGGAGAGGACATGCTATCATGGGCTTAAACTAAGCAAGAGATTTTAAAAATACCAACTCCATAATGATACAGCTAATTACGCCCTAGAGCTGACTGCTGAGGGAGGGAACGCTGCCATCGCAGGAGGTTTTATAACAAAGATCGCTGCCATCGCAGGAGGTTTTATAACAAAGATGAAGCCACACCATTTGCATCATCAACAGTGATGTCCCCACAACCTGGGCAGTGCTGGTGCCTGGCTGCTGAGCCCTGACAGCCTGCAGGCTTTACATGGACGTGCCCAGGAACACAATATATTTCAGCTACAGCAAGCCCCCTCAGAAGGTTCTGTAGTAAAAACAAACAGCCACTTTGTTTCAGAATGAGCTCATATAAACAACTGATAATGGCACAAAAACACTCAGTTACCAGAGACTGTTTTCCAAGATTTATTTTTCCCAGCACGTCTCCTTTGGTTCTGATCCCAAGATCTCAGAAAACACCTGCAAATTATCCCCAAAAGGTTGGCACCTCTGCTGGTCATTACTATGGGCTCAGTACAGATACTGTTTTAATGACATTACAGTTTTCCTGGTCCCTTCCTCCCAGGAAAGCCTCCAGTGTTTCACAGGAGTTCTCTCCCCCTCTTTCCCACAGGAGCTGACGATATTATTGTGTTCCCTTTGCTGACAGGACTTCTTCACCAGTACCCCAGTTGTGCTAATCAAGGAGAAAATTCTGGGTAACTATTTTCACTGTATTTTTAGCTTTGAATGCTACTTTTTCTTTTTTGAAGGGTTCAAGCCCCCCAAAGTTTGACTGATTTTCCAAGTGTACCAGCTGGTCAGACAAAAGATACTGCCTCTTCTCATAGACCTGTCCCCACACAAAGATTAGGTACAGACTTGCCATGGAAAAGGCTAGAAGATGCCCTCTTGAGGTCTTTTGAGATCTATTTTGTGCAATGCTGTGGATAATGTGTATAACATAAGGGACTGTGAAGGACAGAAGGGCAGAGAGCTCGGTTCAAAAGACACTCCCAGGCCTGTGACTCAGCTCCAGGGAGCACGCTCCTTGTAGGAAAGCTGGAGAGCCAGTGCAGCCAGACCATCCCTGTGGAGCACCCACTAAAACAGCTATGATACGTATCACTGCTGTGCAGACCACAGCACATTTAGGTTGCTGATCTCAAACAAGATGCCAAAAGGGCAAGGAAGCTGTACTTACCTTTGCAACAACCCTCTCAGGTAGCATCTCACAAGGCAGCCCACCCTCCAGTCCCATGGAGTTAGGTGTAGCTGGGGGATAAAACCCATTTGAGGAAAATTCCAGCAAAAATAACCAGAGTGGCCTAACTGTCTGGCAGTACAGGCAGCAAAAGCACACCCAGCCCCATGCCCTGCCTCCTACACACACCCTCTTTTGAGGGCAGCCTCTGAGCCATGGTTCTCTCCAGACCCAGCACTCCATGGGATGAGCCTCAGGCCCTACAAACACATCCTGCTCAAAGACCACTATCCCCCAGAGCCACAGCACTCGTCAGGAATCACAAAACCACCAGGGGAGGTTCACAAGTGCAGGAAACACACATGTCACAGGTGCTCAGCCTGAGCTGTGTGATTCCCTGCCAAAGAACAGCTACAACTGGGGTTCTCGTTGTCTTTGGGGAGAAGCAAAAACCATATTTCTGCGGGACAGTATCTCACTAGCAAGCCCTTCACGCAGATTCACTGCCCTCATCTCTGCTCTATGCCTCCCACACACAAGTGTTCTGCCATAGCCATGCATACACTCTGCTCCCCTACCCTGCTTCGTTCCACTCATCCCACATCCCATATCCCACTTGTGAAAAGTGGGTGTGCGCTCTGTCACCACCACCTCATATGCCCAAACCACTTACGTTGGACAAAGGGGGTCTCTGCATGGCTGCTAATATCCACAAAAGTAGACCCTATTCAAGGAATAACCTCACAGAGAGACCACACAACAATTGCTGTTATGGCAGAATTTAAGGTATCTAATTATCTTAATGGAGTAGTGGGATGCCGGTGTAAAACACCTGATGGCAGTGTTGGACACAGACAGTGAAATGCACTTTTCAGCAGCTCTCAGCTCTGTTCCTATCAGTTCCACCTGAGTTTAATGCCTCCAAGTCTGTCTCAGTGCAGTGGGGAGAAACACTGCTAATACCCTCAGCAGCGTGGGACCACAGAGGGTCAACTGGGAGCATTACATGCCATGCGAGAAGGGTCTGCCCCCTTAATCACTCCTTTTAGAGGCTGTGCTCTATGATATTACAGGATGGAGGTCTCCCACCACACACCTTGCAGTGTCCTCACTGGCTTTTCAGTGCAGATGTGGTGTGGCAGGACAGGCTGGAGAGCTCTCAACCTTAGTCTCTTGATGCAGTGAAGTAATCTGTGTCGCCGTTTCAGGCAGAAGATAGAACAGAAGGATGTTTCTCCATAGTTCAGAATGAGCAGTGGGGCACTATTTTGTTTCATTTGAATGGGAAATCCTGGAGGAAAATTTATAGTTTGTACTTGTTTCTTGGGAAGCTCAGTTACACTTAACACTTCATGCGAATATAGGACGGGACAGTTTTCCACATATGTCCACTGACCTCAGCAATTCCCTCTTCCATAGGCTTAACAGGCTTTACTTGAGAACAGTGCAGAATCCTGTGGATGTCCAGCCTCTTAAAGTACAAACGCAGTACACTACCCCAGCCCAAACTGGCACCACAACGGGAGAAATTTGGATCAAGTCTATCGAAGCTTTGCCTGATGCTGCCCCACTCCCCACAAGCTCACTCTCTAAAATCTGCATACACACTGTGTCTCCACTGCCCTAGGCAGTTCCTCACACCTCACCTACTGCCAGCCCTACGTTGTACATTCTGGGCTTCCTTCCCGCCCTCCCCCAGCCACCTCCACCCGGTTCCAGGACTCCAAAATGACCTCCCTGTCGCCTGAACATTTCTTCTGAGGGCTGCAAAGGAGGGGAGCCCGCTGTGACGACTGCAACTTCTACTCCAGCTGATACAAACCACAAGAAGGATTGCTGCTTGCTCTGTGAACTGCGAAGGAGCAAAGAAGTGTTTCTAGGGAAAGATTCCTTCTCCTCCCCTATCCCACGGCGGGCTGAGCTCAGAGAGCCTGTTCCCAAAGGCAAGCAGGCAGAGCTGCGCACTCTCCCCCTGTTCTACCACAGACTGACCTGGGAGCACGAGTGATGCTGATCTGTGAAACGAGATACCCATCTCTGAGCACCGCAGGGAAACAGCAAAGATTAATAAACCTCAAAATATTTTACAGCATTTAAATAGCACTGTCACAGATCAAAGGCGATTGCTCATGTCAGGGAAGCAGGCTCAGCAAGGCTGGAAAGATCATATACAGAAAGCAGAGGCAAGATGCAAGAGCAAGCCTGCAGACAGGAGCTGAGGAAAGCTCGTACTCGATGAGAGAAACCAAAGTGTCTAAGCCAGAGTCTCACATGTGTTCCTGGAGGAATGAGAGCCAGAAAGACTGCCTGGTTTCACTCAGTCTCAGCTGTGTCTTAGCACAAAAAACACATTACATTTTAAGACACCCTCTTACCTTGGAGGTACCTGCTGCTGTGAGCAGCTTAAATCCCAGTACAACAGAGCCCCGCCTGATGCCTGAAATAAGGAACACACTGGGAATTATGTGCAACTGGTGAATAGATTTGAAAAAAACCCCAACTTAACACTGATGCCACATGCAGAATCACATAAGAGCTTTCGTTCCTAAACCCGTGGGGGTACTGTATGAAAGTTTGTTGGCAGAACCCCTTGCCCACACTTGCAGGCAGAGTGGGAGGCCTGGTCTGCAGTCTTACAAATTGTTCATATAACTACACTACCTGTGAGGAGGAGGAGGAAGAGAATGGGACTTCTTATCCAGATCACTACTGTGGTAGTGGTACTGGTAAGGGAATAAAAATGCCTCACAGTAATATTTCTACTCTCAAGCTCTCCTAGAGTAGCTATCCCATCATAAAGCAACTTTATTACCACGTGACTTTGGGCAAGATACTCCATTTACATTTTTGGGGTACAATTAAAGAACTAGCAGTAGTAGGAGCCCTCTCACACTGAGGTGTGGGGTTCGATATTCCTCCAGTCTGGGCTGGACACTGAAGGTCATCCACAGTACATGCACTGCATGAGGCCAAGTGACTCCTAGATACAGACCCGCAGGAGGAAACCCTGTTCTCAAGGATCTCATGGATACTCCATCCCTGCAAACACAGTCCTTCACTAAGGACTCCTTAAACCACATCTGCATTCTTGCTCCCGCACCTTGCCTCATGACCTGGGGACTCCCTGTAGCACTCTACAAACCCACTGTGCAGAACAAAAAGAAGTCCTCAAGCAAACTCTGTCTGATTGAATTTTGAAGGTAAGAAATGCTCTTCTGCAACAGATGTACAACCCCCTCTACCTACCCCAAACACCAGATCCATCACAGAGAAGGGAAATATTTACACAAGTTAGTAGAGTTCCAGTTAAATATTATGCTTAGCTGTCTAGAGTCCATGTTCTCAGACTATGTCTATGAAATAAAAGATTAAACTTCATAACAATTATGAAGTTGCTCTGCTCACATTCAAAGGGAGTTAAAGAACATTAAAATAGTTCTTTGGGTAATATTCTGGTGAAATTGCTCTCTCCACCCTGAAGATTTAGAGCTAAAACCTTCTGAACGGTCCTGTAAACACCCTTGGAAAGGCTAAGAGCTAAGCTGATAACCAGGTAGCACCTCTGCTCTGCAGGTTCTGTAAAAAATGTGAGCAATGCCAGAGAGCTTTTGAAGCAGCAAGGGAAGGAGGATAGGGGAGAGCAGCTTCACTTCTCGAGGGAAGTTTGTTTAGTGGAAAGTAAGCAAGTTGTCAGGGGAAAAGCTGACAATGTTGATTCCAGCAGTTGTACTGGGAATAAACAGCCAAGTGGATTACGTTACAGAGAATGAGAAACGGCTTTGAGGATCCCATTTAAATGCTGGGCCCTCAGGAGTGATGCGACTCAGCTACATTCATGCCCCAGTATTCAGTGACCCTCTGGGCTGAGCCTTTTGGTGGTGCTGGTGTCGCCATCCGACCTCTATGGGGTCCCCTAGAGCTCCAACACAGCTGATGTCCCCAGGAGAGCCAGAGCTCACTGGTAAGGATGTAGACCCATGCTGGCTTCCAGGCAGGAGCTGGGCACTGAATTAGGGGTGGCAGCAGTGAGAAGGAGGTTGTTCAGGACCAGTTTGTCTCTCCCAGCCCAGCAACAGGGGAGGGCCACCACGGCGTTTGTCATCCCCTCCCCAAACTGAGCAAAGGGCTATCCCTCTTATAAAAATAAGATGCCTGCCTGCCTTTCACAGGAAAAGGATCTGTCAAGAGGAGAAGGGGGTCTTGTTTGATTTATTAGTCTCTTCCTCCTTCCCGTCTACTGTGGCTCATCCAGCTGTAGTGATAAGGAGAAGAGATATGAAAGGACCCTGATGGCTGCTGGGCTCCCATCCTTCTGCCCACTCACTGCCTGAAGACATCAGTCCTTTACAAGCACCATTAAATGTGTATCTAAAATGCGGCAGTCTCCTCCATCGAGATTCTGTTCCCTGGATAATACAAACAGTTGCCAGAAAAAGAGTATCCTCTCATCTCTGTCTAGGCCATTATCCCTTTATATTTGCTCTTTAATATTTACTGGGTTCACACAAAGTGCATGCTCTGGAAAGAAAAAAAATCAGCTGCAGCTTAAAGGACTCCAAATTTAGTAATTGCTGCAGCCCCATCGACGTGAACAGTTAGCAGGGAGATTTCTCCAGCACTTCACATGCCGTGGTATTCTGCTTAGGTCAGACTGTAGAAAATGTTCTGTTCAGGGGCACCAAATCTGGAGTGTTTGCATAGGTGCCAGCTGCAGAGGCCTTATGAGTCCACCTCCAGTTCCTGCTGGTCCTTTCCCTCCCAGTACCCAGTAACCTTGGTAGGAAACAGAGGCAGCCAGAGAGATGCTGATTCATACAGCGGTGAAGAACCCGAGGGTTTTAACACACCTGTGAGTTAGCAAGAACTAGACGCAGCTCTTGGCTCCCGAGCTGGTCTTGCAGCCTTACCTGTTAATGTGAGGTTGCTGTATGTGTTTGAAAACTGCTCCTTTAACAAAACCAAGTGCATCTGAGCTGCCTTTTCCCTCTGTAGCTCCAACATTATGTCAGGATGCTGGGCGATCTTACAGCCTTTCTGCTTATCCAGGGCAATGTCGCTGCGAACAATGTCTACAGCAAAAGGGAAAGAAAAGAGGGAGATGGCCAAACCTCAGCTTTCATTTTCATTTTCGCCAGATGCTTGGATCAGCTCCAGCCAATAAGACAGTCACACAATCATCACTCAGCAAGAATAACCCCAAAAAAGGATCCAAACCCCTTGGATCCACCTATCGAATGACCCTCCCCAGCCCAAGTCTCCTTTTCTCCCACACAAAGCTCAAGTTGTATGCTCACAAAACCTACTGGCCCTTCCATCCTTTACCTGCCTAGCTGTTGCTCTCTTACAATGCTGACCCCTCCCTTGCAGGAAAATGCAAAAATCTCCCAACATTTATATTACAACCCTGTTACACATGTATTTGACACTAAATGATGAGAAAAGACTAAATCCCATTTCAGTAACCCCTGGCTTCCATTTAACCTTGCCTGTCAAAGAGCTGATGAAGAGGGCTTGTTCTTACCTTGTTTATCCTCACTGCAGCTATCACAGGTCAGCGTGGCTTATGACTCTGAACAAGTGTCTGTACCCTTCTAACGCCTGACATTCAGGAGGCAGAAGGATTATTTAACAATTGTTTTCTCTTCATATGAGCGTTCTCTAAGTCATATTGTGAGATAAGAATAGCATATTCCCTCTCCTAGAACTACTCACATGCTGGGGAAGGGGAATGACGAAGTAGCAAGGCAGAACAAGGATCGAGTAAGATCTGTCAGTCTAAGCAGGAGGGGAGTTGTGCAAACTAGTCCTTGCAAGGTCCCTTATGAGTTTAATAAACTCTGTAACATGCTCAGATCCACAGGCACCAGATGATAATTCTTACAAAACTTCAGGCGGCCAGCTCTGATAAGCAAGGATGGAAGTTGGAATTCTTCCACCACATTGCATAAGGTCACTTTGCCTCGTGAGGCTGATGATTGCTGGGTTCAATTCCCATCTAGCTAGAAGGTGCTGAAGGAGCTTGTTTTCAGAAGAGTCACACCTTGCTCCACACACACTCCAGCTCCTTTATTGTTACACACATCAAGAAATACCAAAGTTGCTTCCAAAATCATGCTCCTGTCTCTCAAGGTGTCCAACCTCAGGTTCAGCAAACTTAGGTTCAAAGCTCTGCTCTGTCTTGGGCTGGCAGGGAACTGCCTCCAAACATGCAGTGGAGGACTGGAAGCCACATTATCTTCCTGTCTCTGAGCCTCATCCTAGACTCACTACACTTTCCTGACCAGGCTGTGTTCTATCTCTTTTCTGCGTAGTTTGGGATTAATACAGCTTCTCTAAAGCCTGTCTAAAACAGACTGCTCAGAACAGCAATGTCATTAAAGTACCCATGGTCTGTAGTTAGCCACATGAGTTGTCTCTTATATCCACAGCTAGCACACTCAGGAGTGGATACTGAGCACCATCCAGCTACCATGAAAACATGGCTCAATATTTCTACATCCAGCACAAGGGCATCAGTGAGATGGAGCAAGAGGAAGAACTAATGTTCCTCTGCAACTAATGAGCACACACCCCTCGACCATGTGCTTTAGTGCACATTCTCTTAGGTAGGCACTAAGTAAGACTTGGGCCTGCCCAACCTTTGCCCAGCTAATGAATGGTAAAATTCTGAACCCCTATTGTGTGAATTATTTGGAGAACAGAAGACTGAGAAACACCACCTTACCTCTCTCCCACACCAGAAAGGCTATTGCTGCCATGGGCTGCTGGGGGCACCTGGAACCCATGAACAGCCATTCACCTTCCTGGGTGATGGTTTTCCCTTCCTAGAGAAATGAAGGCAAGAGTTGTACACCCCCCACCCCCAAGGCAAAACACATCAAAGAGGCCCTGAAGGAGGAGAAGACTGAGAGGTAGACAGGTTTGAAACTAGATGGTAAATAAGCTGTCTGCAATTCTCTTGAAACTGCTGTAAGGGAGTCCAGGCCAGGTCAAAACAAGTTTGCTTCCTAAAAGGCATGGATGACTTCTAAAACCCAAACCAGGGCCAGTGTCGACCCATGTGGAGGAACAATTGGTCCAGGGTCAGGGGTCAGCATCTTGGAGGGTGCAGGGGGCCATGGCAGTGGGTCCTATGTGACATCCATCTCTGAGGACCACAGGGATGGCTCTGCATCCACTGTCAGCAGTGCCTGGGGGCAAAGGGCAGGCCCAGGAATGACGAGCAGAAGCCGTGTTGTGATAAAGCTGCTGTGACACGGATTACCACAAGGATGTCAAGTCACATTCAGGCAAATCCATGGGAGAGTAGGGGAAGGCATGCAGGGCACAGAAGTCAGAGCACTCTCTGATAGTTATCTTCATGGGGTTCTCTGAGAGCTCTCACTGCAGACACTCAGGAAGCAGAGGCAAGAAATGCAAGGTCCTGTCTTCTCAGATTGGTGAAGGACTCAAGAAACTTGCCAGAGTTCTAAAGATAGAGGTGGACCCCGCAGTCATAATGACTCCAGCTTAAACTGTGGGCAGATGTCTGGGATATGAAGCTCACCCAGGAAGTCAGTGCCTGGTCCTTCATACCCCACCAGGCTGTGCTCAGTTCAGGGAAGGAGGTACAGGCACCTCTGCACCACTCTGCTGAACCAGCAGCACTGAGGGAAGAGGGGTGGCAGACCACAGCTTCTGAAGGCTTAGGGGGAAATCTCAGCAAGAGCAACCCGAGGGACACAGACAGCAAGGAGTTCACAGTTCTCAAATCTTAAAAGGAAGAGATAAAAAAAAAAAAAAAAAAAGACAGATGCAAGGAGGCCAAGAAGGAGGAGGGTACCCCGGAGGCGCTGGGCAGGGCAGCCCCGAGTGGGCAGGAGAAGGGCACTCACTGCCTTCCTGAGCCTCGATTAAAAANAAAAAAAAAAAAAAAAAAGGCAAGCAATAAACTGCCCAGCAGAACAGGGAACCGAGCAGCTCCTGCCAGGAGTGCGAAAGAAGAACTCCAGATGTGAGAGCCCCAGAGGATGCCAAATGTTTTCCGAAGCCGGCGGACCAGGAGCCGTGCCCCCGGCGGGCCGGGTCAGTACCCTGGCCAGCTCAGGCTCCCGGCGGGCGCTCGGCCGGACCCCGGCGGGCGCGGCGCTCC
>VYZQ01000988.1:1390-15110 GCA_013400655.1 Mystacornis crossleyi
TTGCTCTGACATTTGGTGTTGGCAGCTCTGCCTTCTTCTTCAGCATGCATCTGGCTGTCACTCTTCAGCAAGTCCTTTTCTTCTGCACAGCTAGGTCAGATGGAAAACACCTTGGCTCTCAGGAGTGCTCCAAGTGGCTGTTCAACATGGCTAAGCCTCAGGAAGTCTGTCTTGCAAAAATAAACTTCCTGTTAAGCATAATTTTCATTGTTTTTAAGAATCCTATGAATTATAGAGGAATGATAAATAATCCAGTGGTCTGAAACCACATTATTCTGGCTCAGGGAGCTGTTAGCACTAAAGATGATGCTTTAGGTTAGTGGGTCCAAGTTTATTACAGTATTTTCTGTGGCCCCAGTCCAGACTGAATTCATTGGGAATCTTTCCATTGACTTCAATATGCTTTGGATCAGCAACTATGCTGTCATGTCTCGTATCATTTTTGTCAACTGGGAATAGTAAAGGAACTCAGATTAGACTGCCTGAAGTACCAGTTTTTTAATTACCTGTTTCATCACAGCACTATTCTCATATTTATCTCCTTAACAGCAATTAACTCTTTTGTAATTATAGTACGAAATGAATTCAATTAAAGTAACTTGTCAGTCAGAAGGAAGACAACCTAGGTTGAAAATCTGCTCAAAATACATACAGCTACCCAGAAGTTATACTCGACAGAAAAACCTGCATATTCAGTCTAAGAAAACCTGTTTGAGCTTACAGCACTATGTAATTAACAAATGACTGCTGAAAGTATTGTGCGGTCAAAGCTGTCATCTCCCCCTTTCTCAAGTGAGAACAAGACTAACAACATCTGTTATGTAGCTCAAGCACTCAGAAAGTCATCAGCAAGACTCTGCCCTGTCTACTTCGACACTTTAGATACTAGAAGAAGGAATAAAGAAACAATACTAAAAAGTGCATTGAACTAACCAAACCTACTTACAAAGAAAGAATGATGAATGACATATGCCTACCAAAATCGTCACAATCGGCTGTTTATGTATTAAAAAAATCAACCCACCCAAATAACAATTTACTTTTTTATTTACAGGTAGAAGTAAGAATTTTCAAAAAAGAAATAAGTGTTCTTTTGAGACCCACAACACATTACTTGCAGAGCAAATGCTAGTCCTTACATCCTTTCTGTAACGCTGACACCTTTGAAAAGCAGGCCATCAGAGTTCAACTCCTACTATCGAGGCATCTCAGAGGAGGAGAAAAGCATGAATATCAGATCAGAAACTAAAAATTTTGATAGACTCACACCAACCACTTTGTTGAGTCTCCTGATCACTTTTCTCTTAAAAACTAACATAATTTCTCTTAAAACTCGTAATTTCCTCTTAAACGAAGGAAATAATTTCTTTTTTATGTACTACTTACAAAGAGAGCACTATTTTATAGCAGTGCCTAATTTAAGGTGATAAAAAATCTGAATGAGTATTTAGTGCTCTATGGAATATTTCCATAAGTAATAAATTCACACTTGATGAATGATCTTTTGAGCACTGGAAATACAATACTGGATCTTTATGCTTTAATCTATGAAGAGATTAAAAGCAGAAATACAATAATCAGACTAGGTGCACAAAAAACAAAGTAACACTTTCAGAAAGGAATTTTTCTCACAAGGCCTACTGAGCAGATATACAATAGAGGTGTTAGTTTTGCTTTTATCCTAAGTGTTTCATAACTCAGTATGTAAATGCAAATACAAGATACAAATGTTGAGTAAATGGCATCTTAGTATCTAAAACTGGTACAAACCAACATAACATCAACACAAGGTGCATCAAGCAAAACATTACACGATGCAGAGAGGAAAATAATAGTAACAAAAACACCCCAAGCTTTGTTCTGCATACTACTATATTACTAAGTCAGGAATTTTCTTTCCTTTTTTCCTGTTTCTATCAATCTCAGCATAGCTATTAGATGCAGTAGAATTGCATTAACTTTATATTTACTTTCCAAACATACAGGACACCTGGCTATAGCAGCTTGTTTCAGGATTTCTGCTTTATGAAGACAGTACAACTTCTGTTGTAACTTGTAGTGCATCTTGAACATGTTTCAAAAAGAATTCTGCTACCATTGCCTAGCATAAAGCACACATTTTCTCAGAGAATGCATTGACCTATATCTGGCATTCCTGAGGTAGTTATGAAAGATCAACAGACAAACCAGGAGTACGGGTATAACAGTGGCAGTCAGGTCAGAAGCTGAAAGTCATGTTATGCTGCTATCGCTGGCACAGATGAGGCCACATCTGAGGTCTTGTGATGTGACCTAAATATTGAGACAAAACTCTACCATTTTAAGTGTTTGCAGATGTATTTCTGAAAAATATGATTTCTGGAGAGTAAACATGAGCGGTTGCAAATGCTCAGACATATTACTTGTGGCAGGAGAGCATATGCTAGGCCTAGAAGAGTGCTATAAATGTCCTGCCAGCTTTACCCACAAGCACTCACTTCAGAGTTCCCATCTGCATAATTGCAAACACAAGGAGCTTCCACTGAAACCCAATTCTGAAAAACCCTACCTATGTTAAAAAAGTCAGGCTGAAATTAAGCTCAAATAAATCTTGATTTATTCTATAGACATTTGTTCCCTCAAAAATCTATTTATCAAAACAGGCTGTCACCAGTAAGATAGACAACTAGCCATTAAACTATTGACAGCATGGCCTGTTTTTGTCATCAGGAAAATGAGCTTGGTTACTACCTTTACTAAATCCTATCTAAAGTATTCTGTCCATACTATCATATATTACCCTGCAGAGTGGGTAGAAGTGGGGTATCTGGTTAACTGAAGTTCCAAATGGTATTACTGAGGGAAATCAAGCACATCGCTTGAAATTATTTACTTAGCTTTACAACCTACTTTTTCTGTTTGCAACTTTGGGGATTAATAAGAGTACTAATATACCAGAAAGTATTCTGTCAAAAAAAGTAACCACACATCTCAAAGGCTGGAGGTAATGGGAGTTCAGTTCACCCATGCTCTCCATTCTAGACAGTTGCTCCTCAGATGTTGCCTCAAGATGCATTCAATTCACAACCATGTTATTTTTATTTGCTAAAGCAAGAGGGATCATAACATGACTTTTTTTTTTTTAATGATCAACATAACAAATTAAGCCATGTCGAACACTAATGTGGCTGAATTAAAGATATAAAGACTGTCTGCATGGATGTTTGTGTGGGTGGGGTATCCACACAAGCTGCTGAGCTGTCCCAGTGCCACAGCTGCATGTGGCTGGTTAATGATATACTCATCCAGCTTCAACTCTATCATCCAAGGCTTGTCTTGTGCTTAGGCAGCCTCTTTGGCTGTCACAGGGATGGCACAGGACAGACCAATCCCTCTCTTTCACACCAGTGCCCTAACTATAAGGGTATCCCACCAGAGGAGATCACACCGAATTCCACAGAAGGGGAGCCGAGAGGAGGCGCTTGCACGTTAGATATCAAATACACACTGGGGGAACAACAGAAACAACAGAAGCAGTAAGTTGCACAAGGCATCACTCACAGCCCCCAAAGCCCAGCTCACTCTCCAACAGGTGAAATCCAATTACCCCCTGTACTTGAATAGAGGAGCCCATATATCTCACAGCTGAGGACAGCTTTCATTTTCCACAACCCAATCACACACTTTTACCACGACGTTTCTGCACTGAACTGCTCTGCTCCTTTCTCCTCCTCCAGGCCCTAAATAGATGGGAGCGCTGTGTTTGCTCATGCAAGATGGTGCTACATCAGCCATAGAGGCAGATGAGCAGGGATGACTCAGTGCCTTACATTTCCTAATGGTGACCTTGAGGCAATTTCATGGTCAGCATATAGACTTTCCACTCTGCAGAACCTCCACTGATTATGAATGAAGCATACAATGCAATTTGGCATGCCCTATTACAATTGTTTAAATTTTCTGTAGTGGTTTCTATTTTGGAAGTCTCCCCCTGTATTATTTTGTGCTGATTTTAAAAGACTTCTTAATGCTTTTAATGTCTTAAATCTACCACTTCATTTCCCTTTAAAGCAAAATTATGAGACTTGAGTGATGAGTTTACATTGCTGTTTAAAATGTTATATTGTAAAGCATTTATATTAACTTTAAACCAAAATATATTTCTTTAGCAGATACAGTTCATACTTAACCAATGCTATCACACTAGAAAAGAGAGCTGTTAAAGTGTTAAAAGTTTTCCCTAGGTCAGAAATGCCTTTTCCCTGCCATTTCTTAGACTAATCTTTTAAAAAATCTCAATGACCAACTAACATTTCTTTTGTAAAAATGAAAAGAGACAAAATAAGCCTAGGGACAGTAAGAGAACTCATTATTATCTCAACACATTTGTGATGGTGTACCAACTTACAATATACCACAATCCCTTCAGTTGTATTTTATGATATTCAATTAACATTCACTTTCAGTCTTTCTTACATGTGAAGATACCACAGACTGTAAAAGGTTAAAACACCCTACAGTTATTTGAGGCAGAAAAAGAAGAAAAAATAAAGCCAAGGGAGGCATTATGTGTGTTTTTGACTTAAGCCCGACAAGTGGGAAGAAAGTCTCTTGGGCATGATTTCTCAGTGTTTTGCAGTCTACTCAAAATATTTTAGGAGGTTTTGGTGACTACATAAAAAATTTAAATGAAAAAGTTTGAGAATTTTTCAGCTAGAAGTACTATTTCCAACTCCTCATTACTAAAACTCTCGATCAGATTTCAGTCTCATGTAACTCAGACTGCCTCCCATTACATTCAATACCACAAAATTTCTGACTGTATAAAGCCGTATCTCCTTATTTTACAATTCAAAATGTAATTCAGAATGTAATTCATCTGTAAGGCAGTGTTCCACCAACTGAGCTCCGTTTGCTGCCCTTGGCCTACAGAAGAATCACTGGTGGTTTGAAGACAGCTGGCTGTCTCTCAGCACTCAAAGCCGGTATCTTGGCTCACCTGCTTCAAGCAGTCTGCAAGCCTTAGAGAGCCAAACAAGGAGGACAAAGCCCAGCTCTCAGGTATTAAGAGGAGGTAAAACGAGCTGCCCTGAGGAGTTGCCCAAATACCGGTAGAGGAAAAATGTCTTTGGAAACAAGCAAAGCAAAAATGAAGCAGCATGGTCCCCAGCCAAGCAAGAAGAACAGAGGTACAGATAATATGGTGTAGGAAAATGCAAGGAAGTAAAAGGTCAGCAAAACTGGACAAAGGAAAGGCGGTGGCAGGCAGTGACAAAAAAGACTTTAAAAGTGCCATTAACAAGTATATGAAAGAAGATACACCATGTAGCAGAAATGAGAGTTAAACTCATCCAGAATCTTTCCTCAAGTAATTATTAATATCTAACTATACCATAACATCAACAGGACAGAAGTCAGTAATGAGACAATTTTATAATACACACACACACACACATATATATCTATCTATATCTATCTCAGTATATTCAACAGATATATGGTTAAGAATCTTTTCCTTTAAGGCATCTTTGACTTTAAGGGCTTGTTTATTTCTTTCGATTAAATCAAATTTAAAGATGAAAAGGAGAAAATAAACAGGCACTGTTTAAAAAATGGACATATCAACCAATTCAAATCAACATAAATTAACATGAAGTAAAATAGCCATTAACTAAAGAAAAAACAAAACCAAAAAACCCAATAAAACTAACAAATCAGTACATAAGGATGTGTCAGAAATTTAATCACTTACAGGCTCTCCTCGATGTCCTTCTAGCCCTGGAGATCCAGGCTGCCCAACTTCTCCCTTTAAAATACAAAAAAGACTTAAGAAAACAACCTTATTTGCATAATAAGAATAATTATTTTAAATAGTAAATTATATTTTAATATAAGTAAAATTTCAAACCAATAGACATTGAGACTTCACCAAACACCTCTTAACAGTTTAAGACACAGCGAGAAGGGTCATCAATCCAATATTCCCTCACGCTGTGTCTGACAGCTATCAGAAAGTTTTCAAAAAGAGATGAGAGACAATTTTCTTTTCACTGTGAACAGCAATTTCTGGTAGAAAAAAATGCATAAAACAATTAATAAACTGTTACTGTCTAATTGTAAGTATAAGTAATAGTGTGAAAAAATATTTCAAAGTACTTCAGAATACAGAAGTACTACAAATGATCAAATATTTATCCAAGTATGTATAATACTAAAGTATTATGAAAATTTGAATAGTTCCAGAAATAAAAGCACATAAAAAAGGCAAAGATATAGAGGTAGACAGATATACACACACACATGTATAAAATAATCTGGCACTAATTAACTTAAAATTATAAAAGCTGGACTTGAAATAACAATGGGTAGCATCTGGGTTTCAAGCCATGCTTTTTCCACATTCTTTCCCAAAATGGATATTGTAAAAAACCAGGAAAGCTCCAACAGAAATTTCCCTCAAAGACAGCCTGTTTGTTACTGTTCTGAATTTGATTACAGACCCAGAATGAAGCAGTGTTTTATAGCAAGCAGATGTTGAAGTCAGGCTAACAAAATGTTTGAATGAAAAATATGGCTTCTATTAGCTATTATATTGTAAAATTAATAAAATCTAATGAACATGTCATATTTTTTGTACTCCAATAATAAGGAAGATAGTCCAGAAAATGTCTTTCAGTTTAAATGTACATACATTCACACAATATACTTAATTCTCTGCTTACTATTGCTTACGAGCATAAAACATATGAAAGTACTCTCCAAATTCATGCTTTAGAAACATAATGCTTCACTCTAAATCACCACCAGCAACAGTTAAAATTTTATGTTAATGTTAAGTGTGACAATTACCTGCCCCTGTTATCAAATGCCAGAGAAGAAAAAAATCTATTTTTTTTCCTACGTTCTACAGTACCAAGGAAGGAATTTCTCCTCCAACTTAGCAATAATATCTGTGTATGTGGGTGTGTATAGATATATATCTATATACACATATATATGTAAAATAAGAGGATTCACTTGAAATTAATGGAGCTAACCAAGCTCATATCACAGATAACAGAAGTCTAATTGGGACAACTGATGGAGGATTGCTTCAGCTGACCAGACACCAGGAGCTGAATTCCATTTCCCACACACAGACATTTGGTCATACTTGAGATACCCAATGGTATCTTGTCTACTCCCACTGCAGACAGGCACTGGCTTTCCACAGGACGTATTGTCCCGTTCCCGTGCTTTCCAGCTTCTTCCAGGGTAGTTAAGCCTCACGTTGGGCGCCAGTTTTGTCCCGTTCCCTGGTCCCTGGGGCTCTTAATTAGGCTTGCTCAGGACCCCAAAGGATCAGGGGGACTGGAACAAAAGATAAAAGGCTGGAGGGTGCTCTCTCCTCGAGACCGGTCCCGAAGATGTTTACTGGAATGTGGCCAGGAAGAAAGAGAGCGAGAAAGTCTTTGGGGTGTGCCTTTGAATCTCCAGGGGCCCGAAGGGAGGGGGAAAGGGGGCCACCTCTGCTTACGAGGGGACAGGGGATGAGGCCACTTTAGGGTCAGAATTCTTACAGGAGTACAGTGTCAGTACAGAGATAACAATGTCCCGTGCAGTACAAACGAATAACTTCATGGAATACAACAATGTATGTCATATTTGCCAGCTCCCTGAGGATGTTTTGTACACTAATACATTTCAAATGCACCAGGGGCTTTTTATGTACGCAACTAAACTGATACCTATGAGTTTGCCTTCTCTTGAGCTGAACTGCTCTCCAGACTCCACTGGCATTACCCTGCATCCACCTCATTGACTGCTGGAAGGCTGTAGGTCTCTCACAGGTCTTTTGTCGTATCACCCTGCTGCAGCAGATGTCACGATATGCCAGCTGCACCCCCAAGTGCTCTAGACAAGCATGCTCGAGACAAATGGAAGACCCAGATCCCCAACTACAGCAATACGAATTTAGACAAATCCACTCAGAAGTACACCTGTATTTTTGGACACTGAAGTTAACATTAATCTTGAGCAGCCCTAGATAATTTCATTATTATTAAAAAAAAAATCTTATAGGAACAAATCTGCTGTTGAAAAAATTCTTTAGATCAATTCAATTGAGAATTTACTTCACACATTGTTAAAATCTTTTCCCTGTGAACTTAAAACTGATACTGCTAAAGTCTGTTTCCACAAATGAGAACAGTGCAAACAACTTAGCAAGCAAAATGTCCCAGTGAGCTCACAGACTGCAATACATTATAGAAATACCAGATCCTGCTCTTTTTTTAGTTGACTTGAAAAACTGTTCTACATCAAATATGAACAACACTGCATAGTGAAGAGAATACAAATGCAAACATTAATCCAATATTGAAGGTACTTTCCCCTAATTTTCCTGCAGCTCCCTTCAAAAGCAATTATGTTCTCCAGTGTATGCTTGTATATAAATCTCTTTAACAGAATCATAGGGTTACAGAAGCACAAAAGGATAAGGGAGATAAAGTATAAACAATCTCTAATGATCACTAATACACCCTTAATAAAAGCTGTGCCTCTGCTCACAGAACAACTGAAAACAATGAAGTCTGCTCATTGCTGCAGTAACTTCCACATCTATCAGTAACAATGTTATTTTAATTTCCAGTAATTCTCCACAGAATAAATTGGGTATGTTTAAACCACAAGCAATGCTATTGAAGACTTCTGTTAGATATTAATATTGAAGATATTACATACCTTGAAGCCAGGACTGCCCGGTAATCCATTTTTCCCGTTTCTGCCAGGGTCTCCCTGTGGCAACATTTAACAGTAATCAGTAGGTGAATTAACAAGCAAAAGCTAACGACGAATTGTCTTCAGAAAACTTACAGATCGCCCAGGCATTCCTGGAAACCCTGTATCACCCTTCTCTCCTTTTGAACCCTGAGAAAAACAGCAAGTAAAAAGTAAGTAGTGCTCAATGTTTATGCTGCAAATTCAATATATTTAACCAATAATTCATGTATCTTATTTCTTATTTTAAAAATGTACAGATCTATTTCTTTCTTAACACAGGCAGTTATCAATTAATGACCCCATTACATAAACAAAAATATGCTTCAAACTGTAAAAATGCTAACCCTCTTTCAAATTGCTTAAAACTCTAAACTTAACACAAGAAGAAAATATAAGGACAGGTGAAAATACAACTGTAAACACTGGATGGCCAAAAAATATTCTCTGCTTTATATAAATTACAGATTAAAACATCTCTTCCCATCCACTGTCAGTTTCACTACTTTCATGTGCTCCTCTCCTTACTGCCCTAACTCCTCTCCCTCTCTTTTGTTTGGTTATATGTACATCTATATTAAAAAACACAGACTTTTTTGCAATATAATTACTAAATATGCCCCATATATGGTGTTACCCCATAGATATATTTACAAAAAATACATGCCTTTTGCACTATGTGAAAATAAATTGCACCAATCTACTAACAGAATGAAGACAGTGCTCAAAACATCCAAATAAGCAGAGCGTGAGTTTGATATTACTAAATGTAAATATATCCAGTAAAAGCAGTGAACATTTTTCTGAGCTGTAAATGAAGAACTACGTTCTCTGTGAATACACGTTACAAAAATATTAATTATGTTGTCTGGGGTTCCCATGCCAGGCTCCCAGCAGGGGCTGCGGGGGCTCCGTGAGGGGAGGCCGGGCCGCCCCAGCCGGCCCCAGCCGGCTCCAGCCGGATCCAACCACCCACCGCAGGGCGGGCTGAGCCCACGGCCGGGGCGGCGCTGCGGAATGTGTTTCAGAAGCAACAGAAACATTACACCAACGAAGTAAGGAACCAGGAGAAATGGGACAGCTCTGCAGACACCAAGAAGAGGGTGCTGGAGTAAAAGTTCCCCTGTAGACTTGCAGGGGGCCATGGTGGAGCTGTGGTCACATGGCGCAGCCCATGGAGACTCCATGCAAGACTGGGTTTGCCCTGAAGGCCTGCGGTCCATGGGAAGGACCTGCAGCTGGAGCAGGGGAGGAGTGTGAGGAGGAAGAGCAGGGAGAAGCTGTTAAAGACTGCCCGACCTTCCTCCCTATTTCCTATCCCATGAAGGAGGGAAGTTGAGCCTGGGAAAAGGCTGGGTAGAGGAAAAGGGGGTTTAGTTGTTTGGAGTTTTTTTTCCTCACTATCCAAACTTATTTTAGTTGTCAATAAATTAAATTCATTTTCCCCAAGTAGACACTGTTTTGTCTGTGATAGTAACTGGCAAGTGATCTCTCTTACCTGGACCCACAAGCTTTTCCATCTTATTTCCTCCCTCGTACTATTGAGAAGGGAGATTGAGAGAGGTGCTTGGGGCTTTGCACCAGGCAGCCAGTCAAGGCCCCGCCATCACAGATACCAGCAGCATTTTGCTTTAATTTGTGATTATAAAGTCACTTGCCTTTTTTCCATATATTCCTGGCACTCCTTGATCTCCTTTAGGACCTCTTTCTCCCTAGATAAAATGTATGTGAGCAAGTTAATTTTTAAAATAGAAGTAGTTACATAAAGATATATATATACATATATATAAAAAATATACATGTACAGCAGACACAAAGAACGCAAAGAGTTCCATGTAATGTAAAAAATATGCTCAAGTCTTAAAAGGAAATACTGAATTTGCCCAGCTGTCCTAGAGGAGAAGGCCAGAATATCCAACACTGATGGTTAAGATGACCCACAGCTTGCAAGAATAATGCTTCTACTTTCTACAGAAGGCACTTGTGATTCTCATTGCCTCAATATAGGCAGGAATAAGTGAAAATGCAGCTCCTTGAAAAGGGCTGGACTTTTCTGAAGACCTTATCTGAAGAGTTAAAACCCACAAATTTGGAAAAACTAAGAGGTAAATTCAGTTGAATACTAACATAGATGAGCAAAAAATATGGGAAAAATTGCTTTGGGGAATACACACATAAACTATGCTCAGTGTGATAGACCAGAACTGTCCTTCAAAATGCTGTAACTCAAGTAGAATGACAAGAAAATCATGTAATTGCTTTTATTACTTAAAAAACATTATTTGTGATGAAGAATTCTCTTAGTAGTAAAATTGAACTAATGTAAAATTGCGTAGAGCAAAACAAATGAAATAACAGGTGGTTTCTATTGTTCGATATCTATGTAATGAAATCCCATGGCATGTACCTTCCCTAAATATCACCTTCATATCTATTCATTTTGAGTAATTCATCAAATGCTCTGACGTAGTATTGTGTATAGATTTGTTTCCCTTTAAATTAAACTACAGGGCAAACTGAAACACAGGAATACTATAACAAGAAAGATTTCATTTCAACCTTTGGGGCTGGCATCCCATGTAATCCAGGAAAACCAGGTACTCCACTGTCACCCTGAAATAGCAAACATATTTTAAATCCTTGTATCAAAATAGCGGTAATAGACTACAGTAACATTCATACTCTCGTGATCAACAAATCGTGGAAAGGTGTAATATATCACTACATCACTTTCTTAACATTGGTATTGATAAGAATTTTTTCATCTTTAAACAAAATTCATTACATAAAAGAAAAAGCTTAATCACTAAATTTTAGGCTAAATTTACTGAAATCTTTTAATAAGTCTTATGGAGGTTCAAAAGCAGCAATTTAGTTTTACAAGATGAAAAAAAGCTCTGAAAATCTCTTTAGGAACTATGATAATTCCACCATCCCTTCCTAATTTCCAAAGAATAAGGAAATTCCCTAGATCTGGAATGGCTTTGCTTCTACCTCTTACTGAAAATATCAAAGATCTACTGACTTTATGAAATTTATTACTAGCTTACTCTGGATAAGTGAAGTATTAAAAAATAAGATACTAAGTACCTTCTCTAAAAAAGAAACAAAATTAAACGAAAATACACTTATAAATGGCAATTTGACAAATGAGTTCTCATTTCAGTGGAAGAAAGAATCCACTTTTGTAAAAGCAGTTCACAATTGAAAAGACAAGGCAAAATATCAGTTCTTTTTATTGTTCTCAGAGATGTGAGATAGCAGGAATTCCAAGCCTTTGCTGTTGGTACTGAAGATATTTAACTGAAAATTTTTCTGCAAGTTCCCTTGAGCAATAACAAAATCCTAAATTACAAACTTGCCACTACTTGACTTGAAACAATAAAACCAATCCTAGTTGCTTGTTTCAGTAGACAAGATCTACTTCACAAGAGAAAACAGCTAATCACAAAATCATTTTTGGACAATCAGAGTGTTTTCTTCCTGTTAAGATCTACTTTTATATTGAACAATATATATTAATTTGTTTAATAAATTTCAATCATATAGGAGGAATAGTAAACTATACTTGGAAAGTTATTTCATGTAATAGTTCAAATTCTAAGACAAGGGTTAAATCAGGACAACATGTTTCAGTGCTGTTTATCAAAGCCATTCCTGCCTAAGCAGATTTGGAGAGGCCTGTCATATATTTGCAGTAGGCAGGAACATGACCACAGGAATGATAGCTTCTGGGTTAATGCTATCACAAACTCTCTCAACAAATAAATATTAAAAGCAGACAGTGGAATGGAGTTCAAAAATCAGCAAAGGTTATAAAATTAACACCTCACGCATCCATTGCTTCTTAATGAAAAAGAATGGAGTCTCCCTTTCTGCTCAAAAGTGATGGTTCAATTACTGGATTAACAAAAACATTTGGAAATGGAAACAGTTTTAAATTAGCTACTAGAGAAACTTTACAAGTAATGGGATGAAATAAAGAGATGTAAATTTGGGCTGAATTTCCAGGAAAAATATTCTAATGGCAAGACCTATTTTACAATGGAAATGTTCTCTAAAACAGTGGTGGAAGCCCTATTTCTTGGCACATTTTAAACAAGGCTAGACTGAGCAATAGGAAATATTCTATTTTTCACAACCCTGCACTGCCAGGCAATCAGAGTTTTTCACCAGCAGCATCATAATTTCTACACATGGCCCAATACTGACTGATTGATTACCTTAACTTCTAAAAGCAATTATATTGAGATGAATAAAGCACAGAACACATAAGCAATTTTTCAGCTCTAACCATGAATATGAGAATTCTGCTGAACAGTGATGAATTTAAGGACCTTCTTACTGAGAACTTTAGAAAAAAATTGTAACATATGTTGGGAAAACAAATGCTTGTTTTACAGAAACGGCTTTGAAGTTTTAATAAACCAAAACCAAAATAATGGTCATCAAAATCAGCTTAGAAATTTTCTAAACATAGGACAGAAATGTGAGAGACGGGTGGACACAGATATTTACATATCAGTGAGACTTGCCAGTAGCCAATGGGCAGTTTATTCACTGTATATACAGAAGATCCAGAGTCAAGTTTATCCTGACTACCAGAAGAGAGCTACAATTAAGGTTCCACATCTGTCTATAGCTCCAAGGTGTACTGGCTACACCTCAGCTACAATTTTCTACAAAAAAGTTTTGGTTTCAATTAGTCAATGTTTTCTGATAAAAAGTGCCACCCAGGAATTCCTACCTAGGTTATATGGATACTCACTTAAAGAGAAAAAGGATTAAAAGTGTTAAAAAAAACCCATCCTGACAGAGGTCTGTATTGTGCTTCCAGATATATATAAGTATATACTTATATATAAGTATATAATATATAATACTTATATACTTATATATTTTATACTTAGATACACTTTCCACATGTATGTTATTCAGTGCAATAAAGTTGTTACTGGCAGTGCTAAAGCCTATATAAACT
>VYZQ01000992.1:6535-23388 GCA_013400655.1 Mystacornis crossleyi
TAGTAAGATTTTCTAAAATGTGGATTGATATAGAAGTGGCATTACTGAAACATTTATAACTGAACTAGGAGCGACAGTAAAAGTTATACATCTGCATACAAAAGTAAGAAACAACTGTCTCTTTGGTTAATTAGAATTTAATTACCATATCACTTCACTAATGACTTTTAAAATGGTTTCACTTTCTTTTCATTGTAACTTCAGGGCATCTGAAAGGTGTTACCTCTTAGTGGTTTGTATTCTTCAGCCTTCCCAAAGAAACTACTGCAGAACATAGGGGTACAAAAGGTCAGAAGTCTGCTGGACTTCACACACTTGACACATGTAGAGGTAATTGCCAGGTAACAGCGTGATTTCAGCTGCTGCTGGCTGTTACCTAAGGTTCAGTCAATTATCTGTGCCTAAAAAGTACAGCCTAGTCCTAGGAAATATTTTGGATACAAGAGGAAACAGCACTAGATGGTCCAGTCCACCCAGTCAGGGCTGCCCCTCACCCACCACCCAGCAGCGCTTTCTCCCCATTCCCAGCAACCCCCCGGGGGCCGTGGTGGCAGCAGGAATCAGGTCTTGCCTCTTCTGCGTTTCTTTTGGAGTGGGCAAACCTGCCGAAGGAGCCATTCATCAATCATCTTTATGCTCCCTGGAGAAGTAAAGCAGCAATACACTTTGCTGCTATGTAGAGCTGTAATACGCAAGAGAGGAGGAGAATTACTCTGCTTTGTCCTCATGTATAGGTATAGATATAACATTCAAAGGTAATATACAGGTGGGATTCAAATATCGATTGTTTAGTTTCTTGTTGATAATAACTTTTAGTCTGAACTGTGCGTTTGTAAACCTGCCTTAAAATAAACACCTACTGCATCCAATTTTAGAAATACTTTGACAAAAGTAACGTCAGCTACATTCAGTCACGTTTAATGTTCTCTCAGAGTGCCCACAGAGGATACCAAAATACTGCAAAACTCATGCCTAGTTTGCAACACAAACACGGAAAATTCTGGATAGTTTGTGTGTGAGAGAAAGTCCCGAGGGGCAGATCCTAACTGAAAGCAATTGTCACTGCCTCTCCTCACAATTATAGAGACCCTTTAGGCTAAGAAGACCCAAACATAACTTTGGATATCCAGATATTCTAAAATCTTGTCTCCCCTCATCCAAGCAGCCAGGTTAAGAGAGATCTATAGACTGTCAGAGGACATCATTTCTTTCTCACTCCTTTCCAGACCTTCACGTTCTCTTTTAAAAGGGTCTGTAGATGCGGCAGTCTCATGTGGTGTGTTATTTACCACCATATGTCAGACAGCAAACATCAAGGTCATGTGAAGGTTTCAGCAATAAGTAGGGTCTTTTCAGAGTCAAGATACGAAAATTGTTCCATTTTAGAATTAGAGGAATAGAAATTTCTTAGAAGGGACTATGCAAGCAATTGTAAGACAAGGTGGCAAAAGAAATGTGAATTGCAGCCCCAAGTGGCACAAAGGAACTGAGGAAGATCCGTGAAGACTCACTGAAGTACTGTCCTATGTGGAAGCACTAGAAAGTGCTGAGCATGTGCACAGCTGTGGCAGATCTGGTGGCAAAACTGCCTGACTTCAGCGCACAAAATTAATACTTAGAACAATCTAAACAATCACTGTGATGAAGATACAGATAATTAATATATAAAAGTGATTAGGTGCTCCATATTGAGAAGATATCTAAACTGTATTGCTTGTTCACATTAAGTGAGCAAAAGTAACTTCAGGCAAAATCCAGGGCCAGTGTTTCAGAAAAGAAAACATTTAAACAACATTTGAAAAAGGAAAACTAAAACCTGACTCTTTAACTAATGTGCTAACTAAAAGTAAAGAATTGCTAAAGATTGTAACATTCACTTCTTCCATATCTGAATTTTGACCTAGCACTTCAGTGACTATTCAGAACAATTTGCATGCATTAGTTTAGAAATTAATATAATTTTTGCTTTCTTCCATTTTCTTAAAACAAACAAATATGCCTCCCTCCCCAAACAAGCAAACAAAAAAACTCCCAGCCCCCAAACCCCACAATCCCCTAAAGGGACCTGGAATTCATTGACTTTAAAACTTACTCAGTGCAGGGAGTGAGCTGGGATGATCCAGTATTAGGACATTTGAACTGCACACAAGGCAAAACTTGCTAACAGTGAAATGTAATAGACTGTGGAATGATCTCCCCAGGGAAATAACAGTGCTTGATGCCTAAAACCAGACTAGATAAAGCAACAGGAAATACACTGTTGTGCACAACACCACAATATAGTATGGCCAAGAAGTGACTCACTTGCTATTTCTTTTCTCTCTGAAAATCTATATTTCTGTGATATTGTTGTGGTAACAAGCAGCTTTACAGCTCTTTTGATAATATCCATTAGGTAATGGAACACCAATGACTATGTAGCAAATGGATAGGTAAGTTTTTTCTATTTTATCTATTTGATATCAGAATGGAAGGCTTTTGGCAGAAGGGAGCAGATTTTCATACAAAATCATTTCACGAGTTGAGGAAGTTCCGAATAAATCACAGCCCATCATGATGTGCTAAAAGCCCACAAGGAGGGGGCTTCAATGCACACCAAAGTTCAAAAGAACACAGCAGAAATAAGAGCCATGCACAATCATTAGAAGTATAAGAAGTTATTGTCACTGACTATTTTGGTCTGAGTACAGCAAAGTTCTCTACTGATTCTCAAGTATTTCTGTTCCTGGACATTATTGCTCATCTTCTTTCTGCTGAGACTGGAATATTTCTATCTTATTTTACCATTCTATAGAACTGAAACAATAGCATCAGCAAAACTGGATGTAATACAAAAGAAACAAAGAAATTTCTTGTTTTGAGAACTCAATCAAAAAAACTTCATAAAAAAACATGAAAGCAAAATAATTTACAAGAGAGAATGGCTGGAAGTGTCAATTTGCTTTAAACTGAAAAGTAAAAGGTGTTTCTTTGCAGGAACAAGAAAATCGCACTGGGACTAAAATAGTACCACTTGGTTTAAGCCTGTTGTTAATGGCTAGAAGGGTAGCTACAAAGAAATGCCTGTGACAAAGGCACATTTGTTCTGTTGAATGTTGCAGTTGTCTCTATGACAATGTGCTTTTCATATTAGTCCAAATAAATAGAAACCTTTTTTCTAAGCAAATGGGAACTGGAACTGGGAAAAAGGGAGGCATTATCTGATCTTGATGACATTGAGCTTTAGGAAAAATTAATTTTTCCTTTGTTGTAAATTCTTTTATCATGAGAATCTTTATCAAATGCAACACCATGTTTGCAGCGATGTCCTGAGGCAATAGTAGAAGCATTTCACTCAGTGCCACAGCAAATGTTCGGATTGTATAGGGGCAATCAATTCAAAGCACAAACAATAGCACTTAAACAAATAATAATAATGATCCAAAACAAAGTAACTCTTTAATTAAAAGGCAGCCTTCAGAGACATGAAGGACCTAGAGAGGGAGAGAGATCAAATCTTCATCAGGAAGGCTAGTGTGAGGAAAAGCAGTTCAAGAGAAAAAAATGCTTTCTGAGGAAAAAGGATCTTTTTTTACAAAATACAGTGAATCCGATTTTCAAACCTAAGGATCAAATAAAAGAAAATTGATGGGAAAGACTGATTTGGTAGACAGCTGCAAAGGATCATTCAGCTCCAATTCCTTTTTTTTGAAAGAGTGATGCAGAATTGGTTAACAGTGTGAACAAATGTCTTCTCCCTACTAGAGATGTCCTTATAGGAAAAGAAAATCTATGACAAATAACAAGCCATGAACTTTTCAGAAGAGGTGATCCAGCCCAGATGATGTGACTATTCTGGCTGCAGATCCTGTTGCAGTCAATTAAACACCACTCCTGCATGTACTAACATTTAATTTAATTAAGATCTGAAAGAAAGGTACTTATTACTTCAGATCAAATACATCTGGACATGGTATTCAACATTAAAAAACAGACTAACAGACTACACAAAATAAAACACCCCACCTGAGAAACCAGAAGACTAAACTCAAACACTGATCATCTAGGAAAATGAATCTGGGAGAGTGTTTCCTTTGAATTAACCTCAAAAATCTTCCTGAAATGAAGTTTGAGCTTCAGTCAGTCTTTTCTTCATCCTTTCAGAGTTTTAATAAGTAAACAGTTCAGTTGTGGAGGCCTAACATACTGTAAAGCTGAGTCCATTTTAGCTAGATTAAAAAGTAATGGAGCATTCAAAAGATTGATGCATGCTGGGGGAAATCCCAGTATTGGTGGTGGTTAGTGGAAGTCATATACTCCAAAAAGTAGAAAAAGAAGAAAAAAATGCAAAAGTTATAAGGAAAGGTAATAAATTGCATAAAAGCAGATGGTCTGTTGGGAAAAAAAGAAAAAATCTCCCGCAACCAGATTCTTGGGCTTACCAGCACTTTTTTGAGTCTGAAGCACCAGACACTGCATATGGTCTCTCTATTGCCTTTTCCAAGAAAACTGAGAGTGTTTCCACAGTTTGCCTTTCCTGATATATCTGCACATCTGTGTTTCAGCAGGACATTTTTGGCAAAAACACATTGCTTGTTTTCCCCAAGAGGCCAAATTTAGTGAAATGCACATTAATTGTGAAATGCACAGTATTGATACCTGTTCATGTTTCCACAAACTGTGAATCTTACCAAGACCTAACAAACAAAAGCTTTAGTGAAATGTCAAGGTACTTATTCCAAGTTTGAGAAATCCCATAGAAAAGGCCATGCACAAGTGACTTCTTTGTGTTTCTGGCAAACAGTAATGGATGGAAATGACAATCTCCAACCCATTAGATCTTGAAAAAATGATGAAATTTCACAGGATGAAGAAATGGAACCTTGTTCAGTTTTTTTCTTTGCTTTATTTCAAAAATTTCATGTAAATGATGGAGATATTTGAATTTATTTGGTTTCATTTTTGTCAGTTTCATGCATCTTTGGTGATGGAACTATTACACAACATGAACATCAGTTTCACAACAGCTGTTCAGGCACATCACTGAAATATACACTTCAGATTCAAAGGGAAATCTTGGCTGCTTAGTCCTTCAAAATGATGGTATTTATTCAAGAGACTCACTTCTGGCCTCTTTTTTTCTAAAAGAAAGCATTCAGTCACATACATGTGTAACTTCACTTTCTCCTCTTGATGCCAGTCCTGAAATCTCTTTCAATTTTCATCCTGGCAGGAATTTTTATTTTCAAAGGAAATAAAGGTAGAGTAAGGATTTCAGGAATGGCCACTATTGTCTATGTTCATTTCGCTGACTTTATTTTTAGGGGTATTATTTTTGTTCCTTTCCTGGCCCATCTCTCTTCAATCCAAACTTACATTGTTCACTAGTTTAATGTTCCAGTAAAATTCCAAAGAATACAATTTTTAGAATGGTTTAAGAAAAACATTGTTACAGTGTTTGATAGCCTGGGGCATATAGCAGTTTGCAGAAGAGAAAAACAAAGTGTTATTTTTGCTGACTGAACTAGAGAAGTTGAATTTTCAGCAGTTTGTGCCCACAGGCAAAGTGTACAATTGTCTTAAGTCCAGTCTTTGGAGTTTCAAGAGATCAGTTATTTTTTCCTGTGCTAATATTGTGCTTAGATCTCTCCACAGCACTGGAGCCAAACTTGAGCAGTTTAACTTCCTGTGAATAGAGCAGTAATAGCTGTAATTATGTCGTACTGAGTAATCTGAGAGCAAGTTCCCTCCCTGCCTCACAGTACATGAATCTTAATTTGGACTGTAGATTTGTCATAGTTTCCTGGTCCATTGCAAATGAGCGTATTCCAAGGTTTTGGAAGCTGACAGTCTTGTTTAGAACCACTGCTCAGTACTTCTGCGGAATGGGTGGTCTAGCAAGTTGCTTTTTAGCAACAAGAAACCTCACACATCTTCATGGCCAGTGGTCTTGCTACTGCTTTTCAAATTAATGTCTATTAGCAAGAGAATAAAGCGCTCCATCTTTTTTTCTTGGGTGTATGCTTCGCTGATCCCAGGCAAAATATTGTCAGTTCCATTTTCCTCACAAGGAAACAGGTAAAGACAGTTAATGAGCTGCCAGGCACAATGCACTGGGTAAAAACCAAGTCCAGGAAAAGAACCATGAGTATTTCTACATCTCCTGCTAAATTCATTAAAATCCTCTGTTAAAACACTCCCCTCCTCCCAGTCTTGCATTTTTGGTAAATTCTAATTAGAGACTAAGAGATTAAGTTTAAGCATCATCTATAAAAAAATTCATTCTGTTGTCTCTTACGGCATCTGTTTTGGCACTGCAAGTTTTCCTTACTGACAAAAAGAGAAGAATCTTAGTGAAACATATCATTGTATTCAAACCACATTTTTGGAAAAAAAAAATTACTTGCATATCACAAATCTAGTACAAAATTTTTTTTAAAAAACAGACTTTATTGCACTGGCTATTTTTGATCTTGCCCGAGAACACAACATGTCTGTCAGCAGACAACAGGAAAATACAGTACTGAGATACAGTCCAACAAGCGAACACACCATTTTGTTACATTTTACTCTTCAGATTTATGTCCCAATTACGAGAGCTGCAAATGAGAATGTAGAAGCATTTTATGTCCAGCTCAGGGAGTGACTGACAAAGGTGTACGAAGGTACCAGCATAGCTACTAGTGGCCTCCTTATTAACTTTGGTTTTTAATATATTATTAAAAGCGGTTCCACCAATATGTATTGTTTTTGTGTGAGGTCAGGGACTTTTGGTATTCTAATTACAATGGATTGAGATTGATGAGTAATCCATTTAATTTAAAGACATCTCATTCAAGAAACAATCTGAAAGTAATAACCTGTATTAAACCCGGCAGTTCTGTCCTAACTTTCCTTAATGTTTTCAGCTGTTGATATTCACCTTTGAGCAATCTGTACATACTAAGGGATGTGCGATCAGTTCATTGATCTTAGGACTTGCATCACAGATGACCTCTTGTGGTGCACAATATCTACCACAATTATGACCGAAGGATGAAATTAAATATGAGTGACTTGAACATGGAGAAATGTGTTCATACCACAAATGTGTCCCTTCAGATTAGGACATGTGACATGCAATAACCTTTTCAGGTGTCTCAAAATCTTCATATTTCTGGACTTTCCATTTTGCATTGTGCTGATCTGGTGACACTGCCCAGTAGCATATCTACATAAAGACTGAACAGAAACTTACAGTCACACTTTTTGAATAAGGTGTCTCAGAGTGAAAGATGCAGTGCAGAAGTGTTCATTGATGAGTAGAGCCAAACATGAACTGATGTTATCTTACTGTTTTTTAAATGTCTCACCTTCTTCAAACCTTAAGTGTAAGACCCCTTCTTCTCTTATACTAAGATCACCTTTACTTGAATTTAAGTGTACATATATATATACGTATATATATACACACACACAAAGAAGACCAAAGGAGGTAGAACGTAGTAGAATTTATTATTGAATAACCCTTCAAGCAAGGTTTATTCATTTTTATTAATCATATTCTGTCAACTGGCATGTCTGAAGTCTTCTAATTACCTTGCTGAATTAGCAGTCAAGTGGCATTATTTGTTCTTTGAATTTATGGGGTCCACTTTTATTTAAATGATTAATGATGCATATTAATCAAGAACTGAATTCCTGCAGAAAACTACCAGCTTTGGATAAAAAGCCAGAAATTAAATTAGCTCGTTTGAGGTGTGATTGAACTTTTCCCCCCTGAAAGCATGCACTTTACAGTTTCAGATAAATGAAAGAAACCTTAATATCTTTGGTTTTAGTTTATAATGTGAAAACCTTCAAAATAAATTCAGGCTCAAAGTCTTATGGCAACTTGTTCCACAGGTTATATATGTGTTATATATTATACCCATATGTCAGTACATGCATCATGTAGATCACAGCACAATTAAATTCATACTTATTGATTTGCCTTTACAGAAAAGGCTGGGGCAATGAACTTCTGCCATATGGGTAATAGGTTGAACCTGAGTAGATCGACAGGCTTTTGGGCCAGTCACGCTTTTGCAATTTTGCATATAAAAAGCCTGTGCAAGCATGGGAGATTTCTCTTTGTTTCTGGCCTCAAGGGAGGAGGGGTGGCCGAAGGCAGAGGGCCCCGGACCCGGGCCTGGGCCAAGGTCTGGGCCAGGCCCCCCCCTCGACCCCTCAGCACGGTGACGGTGTGGAGCCAGTTTTTCTTCGCCAGGGGAGAGCTGTCCCCGCTCCGCAGGCAGCTTGTAACCGAGGCCATGTGGCCGAGATGATCTGAAACCTCCAAGACCCTGCACGGAACCGACAGGGCCGGCAGGGCACCCTTGCATCCAGCACAGCTCTTGCCAAAGCCGAAGAAACACCACTCACCACAGCCAACAAAAACACTTTTTCTTTCAAGTCAGCAAGGAAAGAAGAAAAAAGTAAGGTCACATGCGATGAAGCTGAACATGGCGACCCCAAGGTCAGAAACAGAGGGGAAAGGGCGAGACCACGTGGGAAGGCAGCTAAATGGCGACAGGAAAAGAGGGTTGCTGCACTTTTGGCACGGTGCTTAAAAATGCTTCTTGCAAAACCATAGAAAGGACTTTAATCCCGTTGGAAAAAACTTGGGGGGGATGGGAAATTCTTGTGCAGCCTATGACTTTAAAGAATGGCACACACCAGGGCATATAGAAGTTGTGAGAAGCTGTTAGAGATTTGAAGCAGAGAACTTTTGCTTTCAGGCTGAGATAACTCATCCTTAAAAGATTAAAACCCCATTTTCTCCACTGCCCGTGACTCGGCAGTGTGGGAAAACTGCAAAAGATTCTTGGGAGAGATACCTTTTTCACTTCAACAGATTTTCTCCAGGCAAGACTGTTGGTTTGTGAAAACTCTATGGCACAGTAGAACTTCTTTTCCTTAAGCATAAAAAGACTCTTAGAAAAGGCACAACTCTGACCAAAATGCCATGTTCTTGTTTTGTTTTCATTTGTGAAAAGTTTGTGGTAAAGAAGGAGGCATTGGGAAAGAAAGCTGTTTAAAGGTTTGCTTTAATTTCTTATAATTTCTTTTTTACATTCTGTTTGTAATAAAATTTCCTTTATATTGCAACTGTTTAAGTGTGAACCTTGTTTTGCCCCAAAGTTTCTTTACATTTTCTTCAATAAATCCATATTCCCCTTATGCACATAATTAGATTTCATGTGTTTAGCGTTTAAACCAGTGTCAAACCACAACAATATGCAAGAGCAGCAGTGTTCCCCTCTGCTGGAAGGAGACCCTCCCCATCCATGTGGGCAAAAGATTCACTCCCTTGAAAGGCCATGTGAATCTCAAGTTTTTGCCTTCTCCCTTTCACAGTCCTTTGCTCAATGTGAGATTCCCCACTGCAGCAGACAGTAGGAGGATATTTAGATTGTTTGTAGGTATCAAAAGACACTGATGATATCCAAATTTCTACTTTCTGTGTTATAAGCATTTAAACCCACACACATGTATTTCGCCTCCATAGTTAGTTGCCTCTCCCTGTTTTTCGCCAGCTTTGGCAGCCGGTAAATTAGAGTTACCCATAGCAGTAGACTGTCAGAAACAGCAAAATAATTTTGCTTGACTCTGTCAAAACCTTGAGAGGTGTCAGTGGCAACTGCTTTACTCCTAGCACAGGTGGAGGAACTGAACTGACCATCATTACCATAAGAGGCCAGGGCCCAGCTCCATCAAGAGTAGCTGACATGCAAACTTCCTGTTCCTCTGGTAACAGTAGCAGCCAGAGTAATATTTTTGGGGTTTTGGTATTTTCCATGAGTTCTCTGTTCATTTTTTTTCCTTAACAACCTGTGTTCAAGACTGCGTTTGTATAACAAAGTTCAAGGTTGTCTGTACCTAGCTGGACTTGAAAGCTGGATGATATCAATTCAGCTGATGTCACAAGGTCTCAGATCCTCAAATCAGCTGGACAAGGAAATTGGCTTTCATGCTCTCAGCGATGGGTTCAGCAAACCCAAAATTCAGCTGAGTGCAGTGACAAACGTGTAGGGCTACCAGTGGGGCTTTTACATCAACAGCAGACAGAAAACAAGGGGAAAAGTGTGCCTGCTGATGAATGGGTTTGGGCCTCTGGTCACATAGTACAGGGGAAAGGTTGAGGTACTTAATGTCTTCCTTGCCTGAAACTTTGCCACTAAGACTGGCCCTCAGGAATTCCAGGCCCCTGCCACCAGGGGAAAGTCTGGAGCTAGGAAGAGACTTACCCTCCATGGAGGAGGTCTTGGACTAGACAATACCCATTGCTCCCTGACTGTACTGTGGCTCTGTGGTTCTGTGGTTCCGTAAAAGGTGAGAAAATTTCAGCCTCCAGCGTCTGGAGAAGAGCTGACATAAAATTAATGCTAAACTGACAAATGTCTAAATGTTGGAAGTTTGTCAGTATATATTGATTTATTTTGCTAGATCTCATGCTCTCTGTGTCTCACACCATTTAAGCCTAGCTCTTTCAGCTTGCCTGACACTTATCACAAAATATGAAGACATTTGCCTTACTAGACCTTAAAAAATTTTAGGGGTAACATGGTCAGCACAACATAACTCTTGTATAAATAGGAGTTTCACAGTAGAAAAGGATCAATCTAATATTCTCTGTTTATCTCACACTGTACTGAAGTTTTGAAAAGTTGGAAAGGTCCATTTTCAAAAGGCTGGAGCTATTTTCCTTCATTACAAAAGTTAAGAATGCCAACTTCTGACCCACATCTTCCTTGCATACATAAGGAACTGAATAACCCCATATGTAGCAACAAAATAAAGGATCCAAAAATAAAATTAGAGAGAGGAATATGTCCTGCTGTGGAATTAAACCTCTTCATTGGATTCAAAAGGCAAACTGCCTTGAGGCAGGTTCAGCCTGATGACACAGATATTTTTCAGGATTTACTTTCAGGATTACTTTACTGATTCAGCATATGGTCTTGTCTCTCTGATAAAATAAGAAATAAATTCTTTATCAAGCTTTTGAAACCTTGGCTTTTCTAGAAATGGAAGCCTTTAAATGAGAAGTGCATTTTGACTTTAGTGTAGTTAATGAATTAGTACCATTTAGGTCCTCATGTCCTAGTCAAATTCCAACTTAGATAACTAATTTCTTCCTCTAACACTCTCAGTTCTACTGGCAAATTTATTTTCCGCTTTCAAGTCTTCATTATGATGTAATAACATTTCTACATAATCTTATCACAGTTTGGTTTTAACATAGGAGGATTCAGCTTCAGGGGTGGAAATTAATAGCCATTCTGTGCAGTAAATGTATCAGCTTAGAATTGCTCTGGGGCCGAAGCATACTCCACGTTTGTGAGTTTTGATTGGTTTTCCACAAGGAGTTGCGCAGGTCTCCATGCACAAATGGCAGACGATACCTTTCAGACAGTTTGTCCTTAAACTTTTAAAGTTCCCCGTTTACATTTACGTGAACAGGCACTCAGACAAGAGTGCACACACACATGTACAAATGCTGTTTCTCCCTTTGAGGCTTCCTGAAACCTCACTCTGTATTTTCCCTTCTGATTTTTTTACAGTTTATGTTTTCAAAATTAAGTTTGTGTGATGACTCACTGAGAAAAATAAACACAACGGAGGTCTTTTATTTCCCCTTCATAGTTTGTGGAGGGAAATAACAATTTGCTCTCTAAGAAATAGCCAAGATGTAGGTTTATGGCTTGTTCAGTGATGATAGTCTATTCATATTTCTAAGCAGAACATTAAAATGAAGGCAACAGGGTTCTCTTCCACTTTTAATAAACCAAATTTCATAATTTTTACTGCATTTTCCTCTCACAACCAATTTCCTTCAAAGGAGGAGATTTTCCATGCCATTTTTATGTGAACTATTCTGATTATTTCACTAAAAACCTATAGGTCTTATCACTTCACTTACAAAACTTCACTTGTAAAATTGTCATTTGAAACTTTATTTCTAGCTAGAAGCAGATACAAAAGTTGCCCAAAGAATTCTGACTCTTAACAGTGACCTAGTTTACAGAGGGATGTGATGCTTTTCTTATTACATCACAAGTCCCTGGAACTGAAGAATGGAACTGAAGCGTGTTTCATATTGTCTTTTTATTTGTAAAATTCCTGGGTAAGCTTTATTTCCTCGCTGATCATCTATCTGGACATGCAGATAGATGCCAAGCAGGTGACCAACTATGGTGTAGCTGGCACAACTGGTCTCTTTCCAAATAAACCTCAGGAGATCCTTCAGTGATGTATTTAGTTAAAATACGGGAGCAATTCCCTTCACAATTCACTCTGCAGCAACACTGTTTGTTTGGAAACAAGCATTTTCTCTCCCTCTCATTTGTGGCAGAGTGAGTCAGGATTGACTCTGCTGCAGTCAGTGACTCTGCTACTCAATACAGCTGATTTACTATTTTCCATTGTTGGTAAATTGTCCAGTTTAGATACAGTTTTACAATAGTTTTAAATAGCCTTTACTTTGACCAGTTCTCAAGGTTGAATTTTTACTATCTTTAACCCTAGACTCTGGATTTCAGGGTTCACTTCATTCATCATCTTATTTTTATTGTTACAACAATTTTTGGTTAAACTTAGGCAGATCCTGCTGTCATTATTTTTCCTTCAAAATTATTGAACAATTGATTACAATATTTTTTTCCAAAATATAATTCAATTACTATGACATTAAAATTTTCCACAGGAATTTTGCTAATAAATTTATGTATAGAAATTTTCTAAAAATATGTAGACTTCAATGACATTTTAATACTTTAAATTTTTATTTGACAAACTAATTTTAATTTTGAATTTAATGTTTATTGACATAAACCTTCACTTTTGTGTTCCATCGAGTCCTCCTCCCCTTCTACAGTCAGCTTTTTCCTGACTACACCTTCCATGCAAAAATGTGGTTTTCTTTCTGGTTTAAGGGTTTGTTCATGGTGGCTAGAGGGTATGGCTGAACCTGTAACTCTAAATTACATAGGAAACACAGTGACATGACTGATCTTTAGCTGATTTAAAATGAAACTTTCCAACATTTTTCCAAATACTTCTCTTTCTGATCTTTGTGTCTGAGAAAACATTCAATAATGGGGAAAATAAATCATTATTTATAATCAAAATTTCATTATCACTCATTATTTCTTTTGGCAAAAATTGTAAATTGCAACTTTTGATTTGATCTTGGATGCATTTCCGCATAAACCACACAGAGACAATGGAGAATTCTCCTAAGCTACACAGAAGGAATGCAAATTCCTCCTTGTTTCCCAGGCTAACCATTACTTCCTTGTTGGTTTAAAATGCTTAAATAACATATCAATGCCCCTGCCTAGTACATTTGACTGCAAGAAGTAATGATATTTTTTGGATAATGCAGTTGTATAACAAAACAAGAGAGTTAAGTTTTCTGTGTACACATTAAGTCTGAATTCTTCAATGACAAGTAGGTCGGTGAGTCAACTATCATGAATGTGTATGACCAGAAAAGGAAGCTCAGAATAATTTTCACTCATTGGAAAGCTGAGTTTGACAGACATGTAGATGTTGATACAAAGACAGATGCACTAGTCTCACTAAATATGAATATTGTGCATTAAACATGAAAAAAGAGAGACTTTATACTTTCTGTAACAATAATGATTACACTAAAATATGTGCTAAGTGATAAAAAATAATTTTAATAAAAAGTAGGATTTGTCTTTTGAAGAAGCAGAAGAACTACTGTCATTAGCAATTTTGACAGGCCTCAGAGTGAATTTATCTTCGAATTTTTGTATGATTAATTCTCATGTGGCAGAGGAACTTGTGATTTCCCATCAACTTTTCTTATTATAAAGGAAAGACCTACCGCATTTGTCTCAAAACTATTATTGAGTGCTGAACAGGTTTATTCTAATATTAATAAAAAAGGTTCAAATGGCAATTTGGATTATAAACTATTCATGTTTTTGCTGCTTGCAGACAATTTTACAGCTAAGTGGGGAAAGGGAGGTGGGTTTTTTTTACATGTAAAATACAGTTGCCTAAGTTAAAAACTATGCTCTTCATGCACCTTTTATAATCACTGGAGACAAAGACAATTTAAGTGCTCTGAATTGTATTTTGGACAATCCTGACTGTACTTTTATGTATGTCTGCCTTGGTATATACGCAATACATTCGTGATATAACTATACACTCACAAAAGTTATTATTGTACATATAGGATGTGTATACACACTCATATAATATGTAGGTATCAATACGTTTATTATGTATGTATATACACACATGTGGGCATGGAGAATTCTTACCTGTATGTAGCGTGGAGGTTTCATAACTTGGTCACCTGATGTTACAAGTCCTAGGTAATTTCATTGTTCTCACCGAGACAGAATTTAGTTAGGGATATTTTTAGGAGAACATCTAGGAATAAGTCTTTGGTTTCTATCTAGTGCTGCTTTGAGTCCGGACAAAAAGCTTTTGAAGCTTTAGCCTTCCTCGTACCTAGCACCAGCAGAGGTGAATGTGAAATATGGAACGTTCTTGTGGTGAAATCACAGAGAAATACAAATCAAGCTCAAGGCAACCAGTAGTTCATCTGCTGATAGGACAGCCAGTATCTGGGTCATTCCTTACTGTCCAACTAGTTCTCAGAGGAACTTCAGCAATGAAACTCCTCCATCCATCCATACTCCTGTTTCAGTGATGTTTTCTACTGTCTGGTTTTGTGCTTTATGTTACACTTTAAATCCATTATTTCTTGTTCTGTTCACAAGTGTTGTTGAAAACAGGTGTTACCTTTTCCTTTTTAGTAACTGCATTTACACTTCAAAAAAAATCATCATTCTATTCTTCATTCTTGACATCTTTCAAATAAATTGACAGAGTACTTGCTCTAAGTATCATCTTTGTAATGTCAGAGCATTCTTATTGGTCTCTTGGGGTCTTGTCCTAACCACTGAACATCTTTTTTGGGAGTGAATTCCCCAGAATTGCATGCCACTCTAACTGAAGCCTTCCCAAAGCAAAAATATAACCTAAGATTTGGGGGTTTTTGTAGATAAATTTCTTTTTTATAGGATCAATATCTTCTTTATTCAGCTTGTGCTCTCTTCTAAATCTAGATGATTTTCAAAAATGATCTCTGACTGGTTGTTCCCATGTCCTTTATTGTGCAGCTGATTTTCATGTCACACTTCTTGATTGATTTTCAAATTATTTCTTGAGTCTATCAAGAATTGTCCTTTGTCATTCTAATCTTGTCCTCCAATAGGCTTATTGCCTTGGTCTGATGTTGTTTTGAAATTTAAAAATTTAACAAGACCATTTTCTGTAACACCATGCACTTCATTAGTGAAAGTATTGGACAGAAGCAGATGCTGTTGATTCTGCAGAGCCCTATCTGAACACTTTCTTTTATTTTCCTTGAGAATTGATGGATTACTTCTTGAATATGACTGTCTAACCTGTGTTGCACAAATTTGAGAGGCTTTGTTAAAGCTGTTGTCCTGGCTTGACAAGGCAATATCAAAGCTCTACTGCTGGCAACAAGCCCCAGGAAATCTCCTACTTGTTTCTCATCAACATGATCTAATGAAGAAGAAAATTCCATTATTTGATATGATTATTCATGAAAAATACATCCTAGTTCTTATTTATCTATTTGTTATTTTCCAGACTTACAGATAGTCACTCTCTGCTTTAGGTTTTTTGCTGGGAAAAGAATTGAAATGTGAATAATCTAAAATTCTCATGCTACTCTGCTTTTCATGCTAAAGGAAAATATTTCCTTTCTTTGTTTACAACTGCATTTGAATTTTGTGTTTATTTGTTTGTTTGATTAGGTTAGTTAGTTAGTTTGTCGGAAGTTCATTCTTCCTCCAGCTGTTTTCATATTCCAGTGATTCTATGATAGGGAGCAGGGCTGGCTGGGGGGCATCCAGGAGCAGCATCAACTCCTTTTTCCCACTAGGAAGGAGTTGCACTCAGAGTTTTGACAAACCAGTAGCTATCCCAATAATCTCTAAATTCAACTTCCCTGTTCTTTTTGAAGATCTTGCTCATTTTCCTCTCCTACCAGCTGCATTAATCCTCTAGTCAAAAACCGACCTTTTTAGAGAAGATTGTTTCAAAGAATGTGACATTTTGTTCCTTTCAGTATCACCTGCTGATAGCAGGTGATAAGCAAGTTGATAAGCAAGTTAGCTTCCTTGTTTCACAGAGGGAGTAGGCCAACTCTTGCTTCAGAACTCAAATCCAGCTCAGAGCACATACTTCTAAAGCAGTTCTTATTATTCCTGGCATGGCTTGCTACATGCCTCTTTTTCTGAATTTGGCTTTTTTGATTTTGTCTCTACCAACTTGAAATATTCCTTTACAATCATCTCAGCAATGTGATCTGATTTCTACTGTTTGCTCCCATTTTGTCCAGAGGTCAGTGAAGAATCTGCAGCTGAAACAAGATGAACTCCTATGGTGTTTCTCAATCTTTTCCTGTGCCATGACATGTGTTTATGTGATTAGCATGCCTTTTTAAGTACCAGCCTTCCTTAACAATTTTTCCTTTTAGAATTGCTTTTCATATCAGCAGCTCTGCACATCAATTACTTAATAAATAATTACAAAGACTATTGCTTACCCAAAAGGATCAATACCTACACATAGTTTTCATGGCATTTTTTGCTCATTAATTTTGACAGTTATAATTGCTAAGGGTAGATATTTTGCGAATGTGCAAAGAATAAAAGTAGGAGACAAGTTCCAGAGAGACAGGCAGGCTGTCTTATGAATCATCATACACACTGTCATGCGCCTAACTGTGACCAGTTACTTTCAGCATCACCCTTAACAAAATTGCATAG
>VYZQ01000993.1:0-2500 GCA_013400655.1 Mystacornis crossleyi
TTTTTTTTTTTTTTGGTTTTGCTCACCTCCACTAATGGAGGCAGGTGATTTATGGTCCCCTGGGAGAAAATCGATGGCAGTGGGCACTAAAGAAGAGTTTCAAATCTGGTTTTAAAAATAGCTCCCGTTGTCCGATGGTACAAAATGGCACGATGGGTGTGTTACACGAGGGTGGATAAGTCCCACGGAGATATTATTTGTATTTTTTTTAGGAAATCACTAAACCTGCAGTGGAGGACATTTTGACCCTGCTCCTAAGAGTGCAGGCAGAATTGGAGTTTCCACCTGTCCTCACTCAGCCTGTAAGAAATGCTGGGAACAGAAAACAGATGTGTGACACCAGCAGGAATATGTAGTTTTAGGATAAAAAAAAAAAAAAAAAAGATAGTGAAGCTTCTCCAAGCTAGTCCAGTCTGTGGAGCAAGGACAGACAATATCTCGCTGCTGCTTGGATTTTATTCAGAGCAGAACACAAAATATTTGCCACTGGTGAGCCTTGCCTTCAGTGGGAGCAGCGAATGCCTCACACGGGCTGCACTTCTCACTTGCCTCCGATATTTTGGGGAGCGCTTCCTTGGGAAGAGGCATAGGTTCGGAGGGACTCGCTCTGCTGCTGCCTTCGCCACCCTTTGAGCGGCTGCTGCTTCCCGTGCGCCGGCCAGAACGCGCTCCCACGCCCGGGCAGCGGCTCCCCGCTGGCTCGGGACGGACGGCACAGCTGAATTAGCCCTCGATAATTTAAAATTTTAAATTATTTTAAGAGAAGGAGCTGCCGCACAAGCTCCTTTAGCAATTTTAGCAAAGCAACGACCCCTTCCTGAAGCAGCCTTTTTGTTTTGGAAAAGACGAAACCCCAGGCCACAACAGCCCCGAAGCCGAGCCACAGCCTCTCCCAAAACCCGGCTGCGCCGGGGCAAAGGCAGAGGCAGGACTGGCCCTGAAGTCACACGGTTGGCAGCGTTTTTATCCTGGCAGGCAGCTCTCCCTGAGATATCCCTCCCCTATCTAGTGGGACAGGCTCTTTCCCCTCCAGTCAGAGCAGCAGAGTCCAATACAAAAAAAAAAAAAAAAACCAAAAAACAAAAAACAAAAAAAAAATTTAAAAGGAAAAAAAAACCAAACTAACTAACCGAACAAAACAGCCAACCCAGGGAAGTATTTCAGGGCCGAACAAAAAATACATCTGCACTTGCCCAGCGCCAACCAGCCCCTCCGTGTAATTAATTAGGCGTTTTTTCCCCGTAACTCTGTTCAATGAGCATCTGAGCACTGATGTTTAGTGAAGGTGTTCCTCCGCTCCCCGTTAACGCAGGATATGGCACATGCGATGTACAAACCCACACCCAGGCACTATATATGCAAATGTCCGCGCCATTGATTGTGAAATGCATATCAGAGTTAGAGAGGGAAACTATTTAGCTAGCTCGGGTTTGTGGGAAAAAGAAAGTAATTCTGTATCCCGCTGATTTAATATCCGACCGCCACATTCAATCCCCGCCCATGCAGCTATCAAAAGTACCCCTGGGATGTTTGGATATCATCTCCAAACTAACATCTGTGATTATGAAACGCTCAGAAGGGGAAGGTTAATAACAATTTGTTTCAAAGGGCCACGAGTCCATTTTATAAACAAATTCGCGTCGTCTTAAAAACAAACAAACAAACAAGCAGAGTGGAAGCTGGCACCCACGGGCAGGGGCCGGACCTGGGTACTCGGGGCAGGATTTGTGCCCTCTTCCCGCAGGGATAGAGCAGAGGCAGCCCGGGACGGGCCGGGGAACAGCAGCCGGGGATGATGGGATGTGCAGGGGGAGAAGTCTGTGCTGTGACAGCCCGGGGGATGCTCCGTGGCTCTGGCAGAAACGCACCCAGACACATTTGGGAAGCGTAAGGGAGTCCTGGGTTTCTGCAGAGAAAGTTGGGACGGCCCCCGACAGTGTAGCTGGGTTCTGTGGAATTGGAGAGGGGGCAGGTCTGGGTTGTGCAGCGCTAGGGAGGGGTGTCCATGCCCTGAGCTCAACCGCTCACACACACCGAGACCAGCCTTGCAGCTAAAACCAGCACTAGCCCGTCCTCAGTCTGCTCTGTCGCGTATTTTGGGACCCCTGGCAAACTCGGGTAAGGCTGCCGACCAAAGCCTGGCCCCGGCCCCGGGAACAAGTGGCCTGGATGAGCCCAGGCAGGAAGAGACGACGGAGCCGGCAGCTCCACCGACAGCTACGCCCGGAGCCCGACGGCAGCCCCTCGCCTACCGCCCTCCCCTGCCCACTGCCCTCCCCTGGCCAGCCCTGTCCCCGCCCGCTGCCCGGCCCTGCCCGCTGCCCGCTGCCCGACTCTGCCTGCCCACGTCTGCCATCCTCACTTCCTCTCGCCCCACCGTCTCCTCGACCTGGAAAGAAATTTAAATTTGGCGTTTGACACATTTTAACGTCTTAAAAAAAAAAAAAAAAGGCAAAAAAGAAGCCAGTTCACGCACACACGCGCCGGGCTGACCCGCGTC
>VYZQ01000993.1:7500-18861 GCA_013400655.1 Mystacornis crossleyi
ACCAGCAAAGCAGTTGACCTACTAGTGCATACACCTGGGAGGATCTTTCCCGCGCAGGGTCTCCTCTAGTTTGGGATTTGGAGGGGACACTCAGGTCCCCACAGGCATTAACTGCTCCCCACGGGTCTCTCCTTGCTGTGCTCCAGTCAAGGGAGTTACATTCCACACGTCAGTAGGTGCAGGATTCGTCCCATGTGAAGGACAACTGTCACTTTATTAAATAGTGACATCAGTGATCGTCTGCCTGGCAGTAGCTGTGCCTCGGTTCACAGCTCTGCACTCAGAAACCAGAGCATCTCCTGATCGGGGAGACCACTTTTTATAACCTCATCCCACACGGTTTTGCAGGCAGTAATACATCCCAGTGAGACTATTAGACAAATAGGGTCTTAAAATCTTATCTCAGATCTTGCTCAAACATGAGATTTTTGTAATCATAAATGCTAAAAATACCACTCACATGTAAGAGCGATAACTGCAAGCAGGACTCAGGCTTGCCTGAAATTGCTGCAGTCCAGGCAATTCACAGTTAACACGTAACTCTCTTGACAAACAGCTCCGATGACAACATACCTATAATTATAGTTATATCTGATCACGTCGCCTGGGGAAAAAGGAAGGTGATACTGCAAACGCAGAGGGGCTGCATCCTACTGTCTCTCTCCCAGCCAATGCTCCAGACTCCCTTGGACCTCTCCAGGAATTACTGCTGGCTAGTCAGTCCTGGGAAGGCATCTGCTAGGGATGCTGTGCACTCACCTGTGCCTCCCTAATTTTGTGATCTGTGTGGTACCCACTTAGCATGATGCTGGCAAATTAGAGCAGCCTAAAAACGCAGGCAGGTAATAGAAGCAGGGTAGGCTTGAGCTTGCGCCTTCTATCCCTGGGAGGTTTGCAGGGCTGGCAGATGGGAAGCCAAGCACTTACACCGTCGTCATTGCTGGCATGGTGTCGCTTGTGTGCCAGCTCCCCAGGGCAGGGACCAGCTACCGTGGCTGTGCAAGGGACAGAAAGGCCAACGCATGACAAGTGGGATGGAGAGAGGCCACAGGGCTGGGGAGGCAGAGGAGTTTGTGTCCTCCATCCTCAGGGTTCATCCTGCCAAGAGCCACCTTCCTGTGGAGCTGCCACATCAGCCTGGGCCCCCTCTCGGCTTGCCAACAGAGCTAATGCCCTTTCTACCCAGTCTTCAGTTTGGCAATCTCTTTTCACCCTATGTGCAATCCTAAGTATGAGAAAAACTCAAAACAGCTGGCTCAGCTGAGCAGGTTTCTGCCTGTCCCTTTTGTTGCTCCAGGACGAGCACTTATCCCCATCAAACAAAACCCCATTGCATGCCCACTTTTTCAGGATGACCACTGTCTCTAGCACGGAGTGAGCACTGGTACTCTCTAGTTACACTGCTAGCAGAGATATAAGGCTGTCCTTCTCTTTGCATTTGCTCTAAATACTCACTAGATTCCCAGGACTAATATTTCCAGGATGAATATTCTTATACGATTTTTCTGCCTTCTTTTTTTGGCTGAGACAGCAACGTTCCCTAATGTGCAAATTTTTCCTGTTTTTTTCCCTATGCATAAACCTTAAACTCTATCAATAACTAATTGTTTCATGTGTCTCAGACAAAGTGTAATCAACAGAGAGGATGGTGGAGAAGTGTGAAATGACAGAGTGACATTCTATGCTTAAATAAGCAAACTACACCCAAATCAAACAATGGCTCGAAAATGTTTCCATAATAAGGGTGCATAAATTACCTCCATTACTTGGAAAGCTCCTACTTGCATCTTACCAGCCACATTTGTAATATTCACAAGAGCTGATACACTCCGATCGTGATAGACATGCCTCTGTTACAGTAATTATAAAATGCTTTGTGAAAGTATCATTGTGTCTACAGAGCTACTGAAGTTGTACTGTCTCCTTGGTGTTTGTTTATTGCCTCTGTGAATTTAAAAAATATCATTAAAAAGAGGAAGAAGAAACACATTTGAAAGAAGATAGACCACATTTTGATATTTATTCTCTGTGAGGGAAAAAATAAAATGTAACTCAGGCTGTGCCAATATGTGATATTCACCAGTGGGATAATGTAAAGGGGGTGTGATTCCTTGAAAAAAGATGGGCAATAAATCCTGTTTGGATGGAAACATTTCAAGCAGATACATTGATGGTTTCTTGTGTAAGATCTCTATCACAGGTTCACATGTACATATGTTCAAGAAGGGTCTGGGAGAAGGGAGAATTTATGTGAGAGGGCCAAAGCCACCCAGAGCTGGGTGCTGCAGGTGGTGCTGCCTCTGGCTCCACACAGCCCCTCTGGACCCCGTGGAGGCAAGAAAATCTCTCCTCTCTCTTGCTCTCATCTCACAGTTTGGAAAGGGATTGCTAGTCAGTGCCTTTTTTTATTTTTGGCACCCTACAACTTGAAAAATAGCAATTTTTATTTTTTCCTTTAAAGGAAAATCCTGTACAGTTCAGCCAAAAGCAGAGCCCTTACAATTATTTATTCAGTCTCTAAATATCATCTCTTTATGTATTTTTTCTCCCCTCAGATATTTTGTTTTAGTTGAATACATCTAATGAGGTAAAGCTATAAGTAGTCAAAATTCTTTTAGGGTTACTGAAAACCTGGAAAATAATTATACTAATAAATGAAAAAGAAAACACAGTAATGAAAGAGATATGATTTGCTTTTAATTTTGTGGCTGCATTTATCACTACACCAAGGCAATATAAAATATCTGACCTGAACATGAGTTTCATCCTTATTATAATTGCTGGATTCATTAAAAAGACCATGTTAACTTTATTTTAATAGTGTAGAATCTTGGAGTATAAGTATTTTCAAAATCAAAATCAGTCAACATAAGTAAAAGCCTCGAACAAATCTGAAATGCCTTAAAGGATTGTTCTGAATTGATTTTAACACACAGTGTAAGAGACAAATGTACGTGTATGCTACTATTTTTATTATAAAAATGTATTTGGAGGAAGTTTGGAGAGAAATTGTTCACAAGCAGTGAAGTGCAAAGTGTGAAATATTAAATATACTCTTAAAAAAAAAAAAGAAATTGCCCAGTTTTAACAAGCCAAGAGGGTATGAATGCATGAACAGCATCGGCTGTATTTCAAATTAACCATAGCAAGCCCTTCCACGTACCTGGAAAACCTGATCCATACGCTGAGATTTTGTATGTTAATTTATACCGCAGAGTTCTTAACATCTGACATCGGCTGTAACATTACAAGTTGTGCTATGACTTTATTAAGGGATGATTTCCAAAGCCCTAAAGAATACTTATTATGTTGTAATATATATTTCTGAAGAGGATTAGGTCTTTGATGCTAAAACCTAGACGTTTTAAAAGCGAGTTTACTGAAATGAAAAAGATTACATACGTTCCTTTGTGTTGCACCAGGTAGAGCTTTTCCACCTTCATTTCAACTTCGTTTCACAAACCTCAGTGGTATCACGACCGAGAAATGCATTTAAAATCCCTCAGAGTTTCATTACTGAAATGGGATATTCTAGAAAAGGACCTGGGGCTTGTGCTGAACCACAAACTGAATAGGTAACAATGGGAAAAAAAACTGGAAAAATACAAAAAACCCAGGATACATCCCTTCTTGCAATGTGTTAACGTTAATATCAGACTGAGCAGCAGCTGGATTTCAAGGACTGTGTCTGATTTTGGATGCCAGTCTTTTAAAATGATTGAAAAAGTTGAATGAAGAGCAAGAACAATGAAAAAGTTTAGAAACTTGACCTGGGAGAAAAGACTGATGAAACTGGGTTTGTTTAATTTAGGAAAGAGAGGACGACTAATGGTTTTCCAGGATGTAAAAGGTTGTTGCAGAGAAAAACACCATCAGTTGTTCTCCAGATCCACTGGGGGTAGAACGAGAAATAATCAGCTTAATTTGCAGAAAAAAAAAAAATGTAGGTTAGATATTAGCTAAAATGTCAAACTATAAAGAGAGTTAAGCACTGGGAGAGGTTACCTGGGAGTACTGTAAAAAATCTGGCACTGGAGGTTTTTGAGGCTGGGTTAGAGGAGCAGTGGGGGATGCTCCAGGCACAGGCCCTGCCTCGGGCACGAGACACAGCAGGTCCACGTGCACCCAACTCTGCAGCACTGCACGTTTGCCCCCACAAAAACGGAACCATTTAACTTCACTGCAGAAATGCCTTGTTGTCATTTTGTTTGAAACAGCCCATTTTTCTGTTTTAAACATCAGGAAAATTGCTTTTCTTTTGGCATTCTCCCCACAATTAATAGACATTTCAGCGCACAGGTCAGTCCCTATTTAATATATACATTTATGTATATGTATAAAAATCTACCTTTTAAATAGGAAAACCGAATGATTACCTTCTGCAAAAGCAGAAAGCTGAGCTTTTTTCCCTCTCTGCAACCCTTGCCAGTCTCATCTCCAGTACATGCTCCCCAGAGCCCAGCAGCCAAATCAAACTTGCCTTTCCCTGTGGGATGGCTCATAAATCTCTTGGTCCTCAGCACTGAAGTGTCCTGTATCCCCAAGGTCACTTCATGAGGAGATATTGGATATTGGTCGATATTGCCTTTCTCCTGGAGGGAAAATTCAACTTTTTGTCACTATGGTAAAATTTATCTTCTCAGAAGGGAACTTTCTCAGACACCCATTTGAAACGGTGCCATGAGTATGAGTTCCCTTACAAGATCTGGAGCACTGAAAACCCCACCACACCTGGGGTTTTGCAGCAAAAAGGAGTGAAATCTTGTTTTTTCTATTGTAAAGAAAGGAAAGGAAAGGAAAGGAAAGGAAAGGAAAGGAAAGGAAAGGAAAGGAAAGGAAAGGAAAGGAAAGGAAAGGAAAGGAAAGGAAAGGAAAGGAAAGGCTTTTTCTCTTTTGGGATTTTGTAAACCAATGTAAATCACCCATGGACAACCAAAGCTCTTACTAATGTACACCACAAATATCAATAAGAGACTATAAGAAATCTAGAATGAGACTTACGTGTTTAGCCTGACCCTACGGACAGTAGCTGCCATGTTCTTTCTTCTCTCTTTCCTGTGATCTTGCTCACTCCCACATCTGGGTTTGCACGGAGTCCTCTGTCCCTCCACTGCTTGTGGGCAGTGAAGCTGTGAAGGGTCTGGAGCACAGGTCTGATGAGGAGTGGCTGAGGGAGCTGGGGGTGGTCAGCCTGGAGAAAAGGAGGCTCAGGAGTGACTTTACCACTCCCTACAACCACCTGAAAGGAGGCTGTAGCCAGGTGGGAGTCAGTTTCTACTCCCAAGTAACAAGTGATAGGGAAAGGAGAAACAGTCTTAGGTTATGGCAGAGAAGGTTTAGATTGGATATTAGGAAAAATTTATTCACTGAAAGAGTTGTCAAGCATTGGCACAGGCTGTCCAGGGCAATGGTGGAGTCACCATGCCTGGAGGTATTTATAACACATGTAGATGTGGCATTTTGGGACATGGTTTAGTGGTGGACTTGGAGGTACTGCAGTAATGGTTGGACTCAATCATCTCAGAAATTTCTTCCAAGCTAAATCGATCTATGATTCTATTTTTCTATAGGTAGTTACAATGAGCACCACACTTTGTGGATGTCTGGAGCAGGAGTGCAAGGCCTCAGTGGGAGGGATTGCTCATGAGACCACAGCCAATGGCTTAGGACAGGAGATCCTTGGGAGAAAGGATTCCGGTTCTCCCAGGGTACTGAATCTGTATTTTCTATTAAACTGGCACTGGGTAAGATATAGAAAGTCTAGAAGAAGCTCTCCTTAGCCAGGGACCAGGTTTGGTGAGGCTCCTTTTGCGGGATGCAGCTGCTGGTTGCAGACCCATCAGTGCAGGTTCAGTCTCCCGCCCTGTATGGTCACCAGTTTTCCTGTCACAGGGACAAATGTCTTTGTCTTTATCAGGGCTGCTGGAAACCTGTACAAACCTTAACTGTGCCTTAAATTTATGAGATGAAAAATGAAGGAGGGGGATGTGAATGGAGCACATTTGCACAGTAGCTCAACTTGAGAAGAAGTGTGTAAATCTGCGCTCTTTTCATCCAGCTCTGTTCTCTTCTCAAAGAAAATCCCCAGTGAAATACTATTCAGAAAAAGAGTCACTTTCAAACACGGGAAATGACAGTGCTTTTAAAGCAGCATCTACATGCCCCAAATCCAAGGAAACCTTAAAGACACAGCATGAATCTGTGCTCAAGCACTGATGTCATGGCACTTTCAGACATGGAATAAAACTGTATGTGACAGAAAAGTTGCTTGCCAGGCTCTGTGTGCCAAACAGACCCTGACTGCATCTTTTATATTAAACCAAACACTTCTCCTGCACAGTAGAAAAGAGCACAGGTCTGCGAGAACTGAAACAAACCCCCACAGGTGCTACTGGAAGTGAGGGCACTGTGTTTAAGTGAGGTGTCACCACCTCACAGCCAGGTCACCTCAAGGTACTCAGTCCTGGCGGGTCCCTCACCAGCATAGCGGAGCTCGTGTCTGTTTACAGGGCATTTGCCCACTGCTCCTACCTTTAAACTGTGCTTTTCACCATTTCTGTTGACAAGGTTCATCAAAGACTGATTTAGGATATTAGAAAGGTTTTAGAAAGGAACGTCCCTGTTTGCCCCAGTAGCAGAAAATCCCTGTTTCAAACTGCACTCCATTACTTGTCTTACTGGTTCCTGATGTTGCCAATATTTGCAAAATTTCTCTACCAGATGTTCTTTCACTGTAACAAAGAGCTCTTATTGTGGCCCTTTCTTACTTAGTCTTTCTCCCCAGAAAATTATTTTTTTTTTAATAGAAAGGTAATTAAAATAGGCTCTCTTACTCTCTGCAAACCCTTGTATCAACTTCCAAAGACTCTTCCATATACCTGGGTTCCATGGCCTGGCTCCTCTTCCTGTCCTCCACCTTCTGTGAAGCATCCTTTCTCCACTTTCTCCCACCTAGACAAATAAACTCACATATACCGCTGGAGGAAAAAAAAAGAAATCCGAAAATTCAAACAGGCACAAGAGCATCAATTTTACAGATTTTCGATTGTGTTGATACTGGAACTGCAAAGGTTCTTGTTTTCCATCCCTCTATCCTCAGCCTTTCCTCCCCTGAGCATCTCTCTATCCTGCTACTTGCACAGTGCCTTTCCCATTTCCTTTCCCATTCCCATTTCCATTCCCATTCCCATTTCCATTCCCATTCCCATTCTCATTCCCATCTTTTTCTTTGATTTGCTGTTACCCAGGAGCTTCCACTCCTCTCTCCATGGTAGCTCACAGGCTGATCAGACACACAGGGAAGTGTTTGGCTGTGCAGAACACATGGCTCTGCTGCCTGCCTCCTTCCCTGAGCTGGAGGTGGAGTGGGTGCTGCACTCAAGGGGTGTCCACCAAGCCATGATGTTGGTTTCAACCTCCCTTCCTGGGATATTCATTATCACCTGGTTTAGCATCCCAAAATCAGGTCTTCAGAGGAGACAGCAACATGAACCTCAGCTCCAATATTTGATTTTTTCTTCTTTCTTCTCCTTTCTGCTTCTGTTTCTCCATACACACTTCAAGTGGGCCTGGCATCCATGAACTCCTGCAGCCACTTTGCTGCATGCCCACCCCTTCACCAGAAGCTAATGCTGTGGGCCATGAACATGCCCAATTTGGTGTTGAAACGGGGAAGAAATGGTGAAAGACAGACTCAGCTTTGCCATCACACACTCCAGCTTGTGGGGATAAGCACCTTCTGGCGTGGACTCTGCGTCTGTATTATTCTGCCTTTTCATAACTCAATCCTGCCAGCCTCTGAACTATTTTTATTGCTCTCCTCTGAATAATTTTCAATCTGTCACTATCTTTCAGGTAATATGGTGCCCATAATTAAATACTGCAGGCGCTACCGCACCAGAGCCATATGCAGACGGACTATTACCTCCTTGTGCTGTGATGTCTTCAGCCCCAAATCAAATTGGCCTTTTTTTGCTGCCATATCTCAAGGCAAACTCATGTCTAATTTACTCCACACTATCATCTCTGGATCTCTCGCAGCATTACGGCTTCTCGGGTTTTTATCGCTGATTGAATATCTTGGGTTTCGATTATTTTTCCACAAATGTCGTAACTTCTATTTTCTATGTTGAATCTCATTTTATTCTCCACTCATTTTTCCTGCCTTTTCAGAGTCCTTTACACTATTTTTACTTTCATATTTGGGATTTTCAAACCCACCCAGCTTAGTTCAGTTTGCATATTACATTCATAAAACATTCACCTCTTCCTTTAGACCAGTGATACACGTGGTAAATAAGCTCCCCAGCCAGAGAATCATTTCAGCACGTGCTTATAACCTTTAGGAATCAACAGTGCGCAGGTATGGGATGAAGCACATGTTGAAACACTCCTTAGTTTGGTAACAGGGAGAGCACCCTCCATATTTGAAGTACAGCAGGTTTCTGCAGTGGGTTGTGGTGAGGGAGGCGCAGGTGACGTGGGGCAAAGGATGCAGCAAATGTCACTGGTGCAGCAAAGCCATTACAGGCTGCCAAGTGCATCCACACATCCTCACCTGCATGGTCAGGGCCTGCATTAGGGTTTTGCCCTGTTGAGGTGCCACCAGAGGCTGCCCCAGATCAGCTCGTGGCCATTCCCCATTCTCTCTGCTGAGAGATGTTCGAAGCCACGTCAATCTGAATTAATGTTGGGAGTGAGACGCTGGGTGACAGCAGTTGCTGTTTTATTAAAATCCAAGGACCCAACTGAGCAGTCCTGAACTGTGCTCACATGAATAATCCCGCTTTTTTTGAGCATCAGGCCTGAATTCACAAATTTTCTATTTCCATAAAAAGGAACTCAGTGTTTGGTGGTCAAAATTTGCTTTATGTAAATCCATGCTGTTTCTTTTCTCTGTTAACCTCTAAGTTCATAATCTCACCAAAGTCAATGGAAAGATTCACTTTGTCTCCCAGCATCTTCAGATCAGATTGCAAGGATTTATCTACCTGGAGAAAAATATCTGGAATACCTACAATGAAATAAAATCATTCCCAACATTGAAAATACATTATTTGGATAATCTGCTCTAAAGTAAAAAAAAGCATTTGTTTCTGGAAAACTCCACTCAGAAAAGATGTTGATTATTTGGAAACAAAGCCTCATTATTTGGGGATATTGCCCATGTGGGGAGGTGCTCCAGAGCAGCTGTTTCTTAGTCTGACTCTTTTTCTTTTTCAGGGGTGCACAGTGGTGGATGATGATAGAGTGGCTTATTTTGGCCAAATTCCCTACACAGACAAGCTCCAACTGATGTTTGCTTTATAATGTTTGTTCCTTTACTTGATTTGGTACAGTAGATCTGTCATCTTTTCTAGAGAAACAGGACCAGCTTTCTTCTGGCATCATAACATTTTCCTCCTAATTTTCCTACAGCTCTTCAGCTTTTCATTAAGAAAAGCAAATAAAGTAGCAGTGCTTTAGGAAATTTGTTAATTCCCTTAGTGGTGAAGAAATCCAGGTTAGGTAGTTTATATATATGGCCACATTTTGAAGAATCAGACTGACTTTTTTCTTCTGCTTGTCCTTAAGAAATTCCATTTCAGATCTTGTAGATACTTGCGTAAACAGGTTTGTTGTACAATTACTTCAGAAAAGCCATTCTTAAGTAATATTTAAGAATATTTGAGGGGAAAAAAAAGCGATGTGTGGTGCTGGAGAAGGCTGGCTGATGGAAAGCTGGTTCCTGGTGAGGAGGCCTCCACCCCCTGCCTCAGCGAAGACCAACACAGACTCTGACCTTTCTGTCCACTCAGATGAACCCACTCGGCCTCAGGCTGGAGGAGCAAATGTTCATAGTGAAGAGCTTGGCATCAACACGCGCATCACAAATAATTTTTAGAAAACACCATGCAAGGGTATTTAATAACTGACATCTCAGAAAGCTGTAATACCCTTCCAGACAGCTCATGACCAAAAAGCAGGAAAAAATTGAACAGATAATTTGCTATATGTTTTCTTACTGTTTTTACCTTTGCTTCCTTATTTATTTTATTAAGTTTTCTGAGCTTCCTACAAAAATTTCCTCAATTAATTTTATTCTTATTAAAAATAATTTGTTTTTTAAAAGTTCATCAGTCCAGCCATTTTTTGATTCACCCTCAATTTAATCCCGTTCTAATTAATTAATGGGCCTGCTGTCTCTCTAGAATGCCTTTTCCCTTTGATATACATTTAAAAACCCTTTTAAAGTTCTTTGGTTAGCTTTAAATTCTCCCCCCCCCCCTTAGTCTTATTATTTCCCCTATAATCCCTAACTGAATTTGAGTATGCTTGTTTGATTCCTTCCCCTGCCCCCTCTTGCTTTCTAATTTTGACTAAAGCTTTTTTTCTTTTTTTTCCTTTTTTTTTAATTAAAAAAATTAAAGCCTCAGATCTTTGCACAGTCCCTTATGAAGCCACATTGGCCGCTTCTTGTTCTCTCTGTTCTTCATTTTGAGAGGAGCAGGAGTCTCTTGCAGCTTAATTATGGTTTCTTGCAGGAGTCCCCCTGCTTCCCCTCGCACTGGTGGCTGTAAAGTATTCCTCCTCCTCCTCCTCCTCTTTTCCCTCCTCCTCCTCCTTCTCCTCTGCAGACTTTTGTTAAATACAGTATGCACAGCACATACCAACCTTTTAGGTCCACCAGATTTCTCCCTCATCGGTATATAAAAATACCTGCCTAAAGATTTACATCCAGGCAGGGTTTTTACTGTTCTGTTCCTTCTTTCTGAGATAAATCCACTTCCAGAAGGACCAGAGGATGCTGCTCCTTTTGTTAGCTTCAGTGTCCATTTTTTAAAAATTGTTTTCCAGCAACTGCAGCTGCGAGGTCACAATTGATCCATGGCCAATATTTTGGCACATTTCATATATTTCACCTGAATACAGCTGAAACCAGGGCCAGATCCTGTGCAGGGGTAAATTTCTTCAGCCTTTTACTCCCTTAGACCTGCTTTCTGCAGGCAGCGGATGCTGCTCAAAGTTCCTCAAGACACTTGGGAGCGATTACAAAGCCCTTCTAATTTTCCTGATAATATTGGCACTCCTGGGTGCTGGTTTCCTGGTAGCTTAATTTTTTTTTTTTCTATATATATAAACCTGCCAGTGTTGATAGCTTGAGTTTCTGGAATCAACTCTCAGTCCTCATGAAACTATTTTAATTAGAATGGGAGGGCTCTGTTAACTAAAAGTGGAAGAAATATTGATATGAGGATGCTCTGAAATGTGCTCAGCCTAGCGAGCACCTTGGAACTCCTCGTGAATGCTGAACTATAAGAAATTTTAGACAGTTGGGAATGGGTGACTTTTCCCTCTCCTTTCTTTCTCTCTCTTTTTTCT
>VYZQ01000997.1:5232-19562 GCA_013400655.1 Mystacornis crossleyi
CTCTGTAGTACAACAAAAATAAAACGATGGGAGAGGGGGGGGGGGGTGGTGAAGCCATCTCTCTCCTTGGGACTGTGAGTAGTTCTTTGTCACTTGAGAAATCAGCTCTGGAAATGGAGAAATACATTTACCAGTGTCACTAACTCCAGCAACAACCCAAGGGGAAGATGGTGACAGGGTTAAGGGGTGAGCTCTGGGGTTTGAAGGCGTTACCTTCATTCCCTGCCTTCTGCACCCACTGCCATGGGACCACCCAATTCCTACAGCGAACAGGAACATCTGACTTCCCCTTTCTAGCATGCCCTGGAGCTGCACAATATAGCAGCACTTCCCAGTGAAATGTGGAAAGGAATAACTTGAGTTGGCTCAAAGAGGTGTTGAAAATCTAGGGAAATTGGACAAAAACAAACTGGCAACAGCTTAGAGGGATACAGTTCATATTTTTTGGTTACTTGAGTCTCCTGGGCTTTGCAGTTTAATTTGAGCAAATGTTTCATTTGGCACTGCTGGTTGTTCAGTAGTTCTCCAGGCACAGGGACAAATATTTACATCTCACTCATTTTGGTAGCAAAATTGCAAATCTTTCAATTACTGTATATTGAGAAGTTGTGCGTTTGCCTTGTTGATGTTTTATGTCAGCTGTCTTCCCTACGTATTTATTTTTAAATATATATAAAAATAAATCTGTTAGCAGTTCCAAAATAAGACCCATATCTTCAAATCCCAGAATACTGTCCTTTCTATTCATTCCAAATCCATCAAGGAATTTGCTCTAACAGGCAACTGTTGAAATCCATGTACGATTTTTATTTGTGTAATGAAATTGATATTTTAAATGTATTCAGACACTCTGCATAGATTAAAATGGCTGGTGCTTGTGCAGTACCAGCTACTTGTGGGTCTCTAGTCCAATTAGCACCTCAGGACACTCCTGCAGTATTAAATAAGAGTAATAATTGCCTATGAATAAGCAGAGTATAAAGCAGGAGATAGAGATATGGCTTCTTAGTGACCTGTGTGCATTATGCCTCAAATCCCTTAATCAGATTTGTGCCGCTTGATTCTTCCATCCGCAGAAATTCAGCTGGAGGATCAGGGCCTAAAGTAGTAAAAAATCAATTAATACGACTTTCTAATTTGTGCGGTTGACAAAAAAAAAAAAGAAAAACCACGCATATAAATAGGGGACATTTTTCTCCTGAAGAGGGGCCGTGCTGAAAGATTTTTTAATTGGATTTTCATTGTGATTGACAGCGCTTGATTATGACAGTAACTTTATTTGGCTGGACTGTTAGAGCCCCCTTGTTCAGAGTGGGGGTTTTTTTCTTTTTTTCCCCATCAAAGGCCTTTTTTCTCCGTGGCATTCCCGGCGGAGCCTGTGAAAGAGCCTTTTAGCACCTTTGTTGCCGCCATCCCTGGTGACGATTGGGCCCAGCTGGTTGCGGGTCGCAAAATGCGCCTCTCACAAAGAGAAATCTCCCTCGCCTCCATAATTTTAAGAGCCCCAGAAACCTGTTGAGGATTAGAAGTAGCTTTAGATGTGAAATGAGTGTTAAGTATTAGTAATCGGGAGATTAGGGCCCCGGGGACAACGGGAGATAAACAACCGCAATTAAGGCAAATCTGCCAGAGTAAACAAAATTGAGCAGAAACAGATGCCCTCGCCATTTTGGGGGATTGATTGGAGGGCACCGAGGAATCGATTTTTGTCTTGTTTACACTTCCAAACCCCGGTGATAAACTGGGAGGCTAAATATTTCATAGCGCCTGATTTTAGTTAATTTTTCTCGGCTCCTCACAGTGACCAGGCCCGGCCTCACTCAGCCTTCACAGGGAGCAGCTAATTGCCTATGAAGGGCCCCTGTGTTTAAATGGGCTTGACAGGAATTTAAATTTTGTTTCAATCAACCTCTGTGCTCACAGCCTGCTCCAGTTTCTAATTTTTAAATTAAACATGATTTTTTTTTTTTTAAGCCATGGCCTCCCCTCCGGAGCCGGCTGCTCGCGCTCCCACCCAGGGCAGCTCTGGGAACGCGCAGCTTTATTCAGGCTGGAACACCAAAACACAGCGTGGAAAAGTTCATTGTCCCATAAATGTGCATCTGCCTGCTCGGATTTGATAGGAGAGGTTGGGGGGAACACTCAGTTGGTATAAATCGGGATGAGCGTGTGCCTGCTGGGCTGGGGAGAGCCAGGTTTCCACCAGGGAAAGGCTCCCTGTTGGATTAAAATACAACTGTGAGAGTGGAAATGGTGTTCGTGGCCTCAGTTGTTGTTTGGTGACCTTGGGAGAGATTCAAAGGAATTTATTTTATTTTTCCCCAAGCCAACTAGTGGTGATATATTCTGCCTTCTCCGTGTTTCCAGCAGGGCTCTGTGCATTTATTCCAGCATCATTTCATACCTGAGCTTTCTCTGCTCCTCAGACAAGGGGATTTGGCAGCACATTCACTTCAATCATTTAATACTTCATTTAGTTCCTTTACAAAGCCTGGCAAACACGGGGATGTTATTTTGCACTCGGTGCAGGCAGTGTGTAACCATGGAGTGCAGGATGATTGTAGTGGTACTTTTAAAAACAACTTGTTCATTTGCAGAAACTTCATCACAAAAATGCTAACGAAGTACGAGCTGTTTCGTTCTCCCGTTTTGCTTCCAGCCACATCATTTTCAGGGTTTTTTTGCTTTTGTTAATTGTTGTTATTTGTGTGTATATGCACACAGCATTTTCTTCTCCAAGGTTTGGGTGAAAAACATTTAGGAGATTGTTTCAGTTTACTTCAGTTTAGTAATTTGCTTAGCAATTTTTTTTTCCCCCAGTGGAAAAACTTGGTGAAAGCAGTTGTTTTCTTCACCCTTCTCCCCCAGTCTAGGGGAACACTTAGTCCTCATTTGAAAGAAGTGCTGTAGGGAACATTTAGTCCTCATTTGAAGGAAATACTGTAGGGAACATTTAGTCCTTGTTTGAAGGAAATACTGTATCAGCTTTTAATTCCTGACGAGCTCCGTTCGGCATCACCGAGACCGTTCCTGTGCTGGAGCTGAGGACACTTCTACAGGTGCAGCTCCACTGGCATTGGAGTTCAGGTCAGGTGTGTCTTTTTGGTGTGAATCTCTGCTCTTTGCGAGCCCCCACTCTTTCATTCTCATCACAGCCAGGTCTTGAAGCTCATGAATTGCATCGATTTCAAATGAACCCACACCAGAAGATGTGCTCCAGGCACACACCTAATGAGCTCCAGCTACTAATGGGCACTGAGGCCACAAACCAGACCAGAGCTGGGCAAAAGTCAAACCTCTTCCATCCCTAAAATGTTGCACCGACCGTTTCACTCAGCAGATCTGCTTCTGTTGTCGACAGCTTGCTAATGTTGACAGACTCTATCAGCCTTGGGCCACTCTCCCCATTCCTCTTCTACAGCTCTTCTTAACCTCAGCAGCACTTGCAGAAGTAAACTCCAATTAGATTTCAGTTGCTTTAGTTTAAGAGTCATAACACAAAAACTGAAATACCTTAGATGGGAGCTGGCTCGTTTTTAGCTGAGCAGCACGAGGAATGCCAAGGACAGTTATCGGTTTAACAACAAATATCAAAAGCAAAATTGCTGTGGAAAGAATGATCTGCAGATGGGCAAATAGATTCCTCTGTGCCACAGCCAAACCCTAAACTCTGTAGTAAATTTAAGACCAGTGTATAGCACAGGAAGGTAACAAATAGCAGACCCAGGGTCCTGCAGTAGGAGGGGCTGAGTAGTTTGAAGTCAGGTCCACCCTGTGGAGTGGAGCTGCTCCAATTCCAGCTGTTCTGACCTGAAAAATTCCTTCTTGACTCTTTGGTGATGAGCTGCCAGCCTGGACACATCAGTCAAGTGCACAAGGGGTCTCTGAGGTCTGTTTTGGAGTCACCAGACATCCAAAGCTTGGAAAAATAATTCCTTAATCATAACGAGGGATCTGTATTGCTGTTTAAAAATGGAAGCTCAGGTGAGGTGTGTAGGTTGCTCTTCAGGTTAAGATGTTGAGGTCTAAATTAAGCTGTTCTTCCTCTTGGTCCATCCATCAGGCCTGGGGACTGTTGTTATTTGAAGACAAATTCTACAAATTGCAGGAGAGTTTTGGTGCCCCAATGAAACTAAACCGGCTGAAAATCGTTTGCAATTAACTTTGTCATATAAAAACAAAAAATGCACTGGTGAAAGTCAATCTACAAATAGATAAATAATAGGGGGGAAAAAAAACCTACAGAAAGAATACTCCTGGAAAAAAAAAAAGATAAGGAAGAAATATAACTCCAAGGCTTCACTGCTTAGTTGTGTTATCCATTTATCTTTGTTTTGTGTCGTCTTTTCACTGTCTTGCATATCATCAGAGGGATAAAATCATTAGTGTGCTAATCTAGGTAGCCATAGTTCTAAGGCTGACCTAGGCTAATCTGCCTTTGCAATTTCAAGAACTATGTTTGACTCCTCTGAAAGTAACCTTAAATTGTAGTCTTGTAAGAATTCCAGAGCTGTATCCTTCACTCCTTTTCCTAATGAGGTTATGACCAAATGCTCATTATAATTGCTTTAGACTCCTTTTAATTTTCAAGCTTATTAATCATAAGAAGAGTTATTTAAAATTGCATAAATTAATCTTAGATTAAAAGCCCATCAAAGCCTCGAAACAATTAAGAATAAGTAGGATTTCCCTGGGGCAGCAAGTTTTATTTTAATAGTGTAGTCAGGTGGATATCAGAACACTGAAGTATGGTAGTGATTAATGTATGCAAAATTTAAATGAGAGTTTTTAAATGGCAAATCTAAATCACATATTGACCTAACTGTAGGCTTTAACTGCATTGTCTGTCATATATTTAAACTGTTTAGTAATCAACATTTTAATTACAGTGTATGTTAGGGAGGCCGTGCAACAAACAAAACTCCCCACTTCCCGACATTCCGCGTGGAGCTGCTCGGCAGGCTGGGCGCTGCTCTCAGCTGTGAGAGTGAGGAGGGAGCAGAAACTTCCAGGAGAATAATCAGACTTGGTTTTCCATGTGGATATGTTCTTGTTCCTGCGTCATCTCCCCCCAGAAAACACCACTGGTCCATGCTGGGAGTGTTTAAGGTTGGACGGGGCTCGGAGCAACCTGGGGTAGAGGAAGGTGCCCCTGCCCAGAGCAGGGGCTGGAATGAGATAGTATTTAAGGTCCTTCCAACCCAGGCCATCCCGTGGTTCTCTGATTCCATGATTCCATCCCCTGCTGTGGGGCTTTCTCTCCAGCACCCAGCCAAGCACAGGCTTTGGGAATGCTGGAAGCCTCTCCAGCACAGTGAGCGCAGTCCTTGCCCTCAATAGTCGCTCTTCTGAGGACAGGAACAGGGAGAGAGAACTGGGCCAGCAAACAGTCGGTCCCAGATCAGGCACAGCCTTGCAAGTCCCGAGGAGGAGCTGGAATTTTAGGGTTAAGCTTGGTCTGTGATCTGCACCCCCATTGCTGCAGGTGCCGTATGGAAGAGACAAGGAGGCTGCAGCTGACCTTGCTGCAGCTTTGGGACACTGGGGACACTTCGCAGACACGCATACTGAGCTTCCCAGTCCCTGCTGTTCCAAGCACTTCAGGTGCTCACACTTTTCTTGAAAGAGTTTAAAAAATCCCAAAATTTCAATAGGAAAACAAGAGATGGAGCAGCTGGATCACACTTAAATAGTGTCTTGCAGGGTCCTTTCACCCGTGGGTACCTTCTGTGTCTCCGTGGATTAACATGTGTTCAGCCTTTGGAGCTTTTACCCCGCTCAAGCCTTGGAAGCTGCGTGGAGCGTCCCCTGAGGGTGCCCTGCCACCTTCTGTGCCTGTGAATTAACAATGTTTTGGGAGTCGGCAGTGAGAGTATTGGCCTGAGGATTCCTCGCTGCTATTCCTGGCTGTGGGAGCCACAGTTGGATACTGTGGATAGCTGGCACAGATAATTAGAACAGCATTTAGTGTGGCTTGTCCTTGGAGGCAGCAGCTCGAGATGGAAAATCCTCCAGCACTGGAGGCAGGGGTGGAGTGATGAAATCTTAACACGTGCTGAGGTCACTGCAGGGGGACCCGGGGTCAGTTTGGGTGGTTTGGGTTACTCAGCACTTGGTGTTTCCAGGAGCCCTGGGAAGCTGGTGCAGCTCCAGAGCTGAGCTTTGCCTTTGTCCTGTTGGAGGTCTGACTTGTCTCCCATTAAACATGAGAATGGGCAAGAATTCCCCCTCGAGTCCGTGCCCTCAGTTAATTACAAGAGCTGTAAATAGCACAGACACCTCAGTAGCAACGGGAGAACCAGCTGGGGTGTGCTGTTGGACAGCCAAGTTGGACTTTTTGGAGTTGGAGGGATGAGCTGCCAGCCAGGCCTTCCCAATTTAACATTTGCACTGTGGCTTTCCTTTGAACAGAGCACCTGGAGTGGGGGAAGGCCTGGAACATCCCACCAGCTCTGGGAGCAGGAGTTTGTTGGTTTGGTCATGTTTCACATGGAGTTAGAGCTGGCAGGGCTGGAATTCTGCTCAGGTGAAATGGGTGCAGAGGCAAAACAGATCCCAGGCATCCAATGGAGCGCTGGGTCAGAGGATTCTCTTCCCATTCCCAACTCCTACTGCCAGGGAAGCCTTACAACTATCACCAGGAATTAGGGAATGGCAGGGAAGGGGAGCAGCTTCCAGTTTTCACTTTATTCTTACCAGGTGCCATGTTTGTGCAGGAAAAGCTCAGTGTTGCTGCATCTGATGCATTCAGAGTGTGCCAACGCCACCTAATAAACTGCTGCATCGTCCTCCTCATCCCCCCTTTAAAAAATTGCAGGTTAAGCAGCCGCTGAGCTTCCCTTAAAGCAGCCTGTAGCCAGCAGTAATATTTATTTTCTCTATTTGTTTTAAGCCTGTGACGACTGTGGTTTCCTGCACACTGTCCTGATGGAGCCCTGACCAGCGAGCGTGCAATGCCCCCAGCCCTAATGTGCCATTAATGATAGGTTAATGTACAGTATAATGTTTTTTGGACTACGGGTTCATTACACTTCTGAGTGCAAGGTCCTTCTGCAGAGCGCCCAAGGTCCCATTGCATTATATCATGCAATAAAAATACCCTTTTCATATCACACACTAATAAACTGTATTTGAAATGCTGTCTGAGGACACTGCCATTGTCTTGATAAGCTGTGTCTGCAACAGTTGGGATCTTTTTATTGTGGTTTTTTGTTTTGCTGAGTTCAAAATTTTTTCATGGAATGCAGAATTTGTCTGTGCTGCTTGGTAATAAATGGAGCACAGGCCTTCAGCTGCTCAGGCTGGGAGGGTTCCTGGAAAAATAAATGTGAAAAGGGTGGCACCATTGCAACCAAAGCAGTGCCACTCATTTCCCAACCTTCTTTGCATAAGCATGAGGAATTTTTTTGTCATTCCTAATATGCTGCCCTCCCCAATCAACCTCTCACTGTCCCAGGGGAAAAAACATAAGGAAGTGATGTGGGTTGGATCTGATGTACTGCAATAGTATCCCTGACCACCACTGGGGATTCAGGCTCCTGCCCTGTCCTCATCCCTCTCATGTCCTGTGTCCCAGGGAACACCATCCTGTCATTTTTGGAGATTTCCAAGGAAGTCGGTGGCTGACTGGCATTTCACACTGGGAATGTGCTTTGTCACCATTCTAGGCTGGTAGCTGCCTGTTTCATGGAGCTTTAAACCAGTCTCACATAAACACTTCTTTTGTGCCTGGACAGTGCTCTGACATCCCAGGCATTGCTTGAGGGCTGTTTCTTGCGGCCTGCCTGCCCTTTGGCATTGGCCTAAACCTCCCTGGTGCTCTCCAGACACAGAGGATCCTGTTTCTGGGAGAGGCTCTCCTGGAGCTTTGCTCTTGCCTGGGTTTGTGCAAGAGGCAGTGTAAGCTGTTACCTGTGCTTCAGACTGAGGAGCTGATTTAGGGAGCCCAGATCTGGGGCTGTGGGTGATGATGTTGTGTCCCGAGGGGAATTTCATCTTTCCTGGGCAGTTCATCCACCTGCAGCAGAGCTGCACGGGGACCCTCAGAGCTGGAAAAGGCCCATGGATCTGCAGCCCTGCCCAGGGTGCCACACAAAGTCTGTGGCAATAAGCTCGGGGTGGGTTATTATCAGAAACAGACTTTTTTTAGGCCAGAGGAGAAGACCATAAAAGCAAATTGCTGAATTTTAGGGGTAGGTAAAATCATGGAACTTTTACACTTGAATAATGGCGATTTAATTGACTGGGCTAAATGATTGATGGCTGGTGAGCAATGAGTTGGAATTACCAGGGCTGTGTGTTCAGGGGGGCAGTGCCCTTCTAATTTCCTGTCAGATATTTAAATCATTCACATCCCCCTCTGCGAGGAGCTCCCCTGTGAAAGAGTTAACCTGTCTGGTGGGACACTGCGACTTGAGAAATGTACCCTTTATCAAGAGAACCAGATGAGACAAGTTCATTTAAAAAGCCTGGTTTGTCATTGTTTATCTAATTTTCGAGGTTGACACACAAAATTAGGCTGGCTGACACACACTCGGGGCTAGCCCTGGCCCTGTCCTGCCTGACCTTTCCAGCTCCAAGCTCTATGCACTCCAGCAGCCGCTTCCCATTGCCTGCAGGATTCCCAGTGCATCCCGCCGAGCCGGGGCAAGGCACACCACTACCAGGCCAGGAAGGGAAACCAGTTTGGTTCTGGGTTTTCAACCTGTTTCCTGCTGGCTGTGCTGATTTCCAGGTATTTTTAAGGCTTAATAGTGAAAAATTGGAAAAGAGGTGGTTATGGCTTTGTTGTGAATGTGGGTAGGAGTCTGAGGAAATACAAAATACACAGGAATGGGATCATGTGTCCCCAAAATTAAAGCTGTGCATGCCACACCAGGCAGTCACCTCACCAGGCCGGGGAGGAACTGGTCCCTGCAACAGAAAATGCATTTCAAGCTTCCACACATTTACCTTTTCTCAGTCTTCCCTTGCAATAAATCCCTACAGGAATATTTAAGTACAGCGGGTTGCTAGGTTCGGGTGAGAACGTATTGCTCACTCCTGAAGTCAGGGCTGGGACTTGCATTTGTGGCTGAGACAGCCACCAGGATTTATTGACAGTGTCCAAACTGTTGGGGCTTTCAGTGTCTCCTCTCTGAGGTGACAGCTCTGTCCTGCTGCACCAGAGCTGCAGTGGTGCAGCTGCATTTCTGCTTTAGTGGTTGGGATTCTTATCCAGGTTTTTTCCCTTATTCTTCCTTCCCTCCCTGTCTCATCTCCCTGCCCTTCCTCTCCTCCACCCTTCTCAGAGGTATCTCCTGTTTAAGGCACTGCTTTCTGAGGTCTGTGTGCTTTGGGTAATGGTTGCACTGCTCCGGGTGCCCGAAAAGGGGGGAATGTGGGAGTAGGTGCTGAATAATGACAAAATGTGTAGAGCAGGGCTGAGTTTACAAAGAGGTTTCTAAGAGAGAGGAAACAGCTGCAGCCGCAGTGCTGGTGACCTTGGAGGAAAACTTAAATAATTCCCTGAGACATTTTTGGGAGCTGAGCCAACTGCAAGTCCCTCTTTTGTAGTTTGTGCTGATTTTCACTCCAAATCTTGCTGCAAACAGGCCAAGGCCAGGTTTGATGGGCTCCTGCATTATCCCCAGCTCTGTGTGGTTCTTTGATAAATGTTTTCATTGCAGTTGCAGGTGTGAGTGCAGCAGATGCTGCTGGGTGAGGGCCAGTATTAAAAGCAGCAAAGTGGGTTCAGAAGCAGATTTTGGCACAGGCCATCCGTGAGCACTGGACATCTTTGGGCCACTTGTGTCCTTCTTGTTTTCGGTGCCTGACCTGAAAATGCTGCGGGTTGTGCACCAAGATTTGCAAAGATGGGTCCTACTGAGCTTTGGTGGAAATCTCTGTTCTCCCATTCCATGTTTAAAAACAACTCCCATTCCATGTTCAAAAATTTAAAATCAACCACCAGATTCTGAAAACCAGCTTCTAGTAAAAATATCCCTTCAGCCTGAGAAAAATCCTCACTGGAGCAGGACAGTCTAAAAGCATGGGAAATCTGAAGAGTAGTTTTGAGTTAAACTTATTCCTAGGGAGAAAAGTGTGGAAACCCCCAGGTTTTGGTGGAATATCCTCACAAAGGAAAGCAAACAGGGTGAGCAGTGTGCAGAGCTGAGGTTTCACAGCTGAAATTTCATTTGGAGCAGCTTAAACGCAGGGATATCCTGGGTGTGGGATGGCTTTGACTGCGGGGGTCTCTCCATCCTAAAGGAGATTCATGGAGAAGGGACTGGCTGGAATAGCTGGGTTGAATTGCCCCTGTGTATCTACTCTGCCTTGCCTGTGCCTCCTGATTGTTCTCTCCTGCTTCTCTCTGGTGTCCTTGGCTGTTTCAGAGGTGAAGCAGCTGCTTCCAGGCTGTGTTGGAGATAAAAGCATATACCTAATTCCTGCACCTTTCCACCCAAACCCACCCCAGTGCTGGGCCAAACACCGTGTCCTGTCACTCCCTGCCGTGTCCCAAGTCCCTCACCAGCTCTTGGCTCCCCTGTAGGCCCTGGAAGGTCAGTGCACGTGAAGGATGCACAGGGCACTATTAAAGAGGGATTTTCAGAGATCACACACCTTTACAAGCAGAGGAGCAGATTAACGGGGTTTTTTTTGGGTATCATTTTACCCAAACACCATTCAGCAACCGCACAGCTGTCCTGGAAAGGGGCTGGGTCAAAACACAACGAGAAAATGGAATATCAACAGAAAATAATGAGCATTTTCAAGGAGTGCTGGGCTGAGGCCTCCGTGAGGAGTCTGGGCTGCCTCGGTCCTGCTCGGAACAGGTCGTGTGGATAACACGGCTGCAGGAGGAAGCTCGCTGGTTTGAGTCAGTGCTTTATTGCGTTTTTATGGCTGTAACCACGGGATGCTCCAGTGTGGGTTTTTTTTTTCAGAAGGGCTGTGTTTCCCTTGGCTAACCCTGCCTGTCCACCTTGCAGGGCCACCCCTTCATCGTGCAGTACAACGACGGCAACGCCGAGGTCGTGTCCATGTGGGTGTGCAGGATGCTGGAGGAGCGGCGATCCCAGGGACCACAGTGAGCTCTGGGGCATCCCAAGAGCTCTTCCTGGACCAGCCTTGGACTCACAGTTTATCCAGATCATATTTTACTCCAGATATTCCCTAAGAGCACCAACAAATTCAGGATATTTGTTGGCCGCCTTTTCACATTAAGGAATTTTCTTCCCACGTTTCTTTTGTTGCTGAGCAATTTCCAGATTATCTTCAGTTATACTGTACACAGCCTTAAAGCAAGTATTTTATATCTCTATTTTGGGGTTACCGAATGTACTATTTCCTGACTCCAGAGTATTTTTTAACTCTTGCTCCTGTCCAAGTGGCACTCTGAGTGTGCAGAGGGTTTCCTGAGGAGCTGGTGGCTGTCTCCAAGTGCAGGCAGCCACAAAATGCTGGGTTTGAGTGTAATAACAAAAACAAACAGACAAAAAAAGAGAAATATCTGGGCCTGCCCACCCTGCGAGGAGGTGAGGAGTGTCAGGGGGGTCAGCATCACACTGCTGAATGACTGGGAATGCTTCTCTCTGCTGCCAGTGCCAGCTGCTGGGGATCAGGATTGCTGGGAGGGTCAAACATGAGGAGCATCCATGGTCAGGCTCTGCAGTTCGATCCCTGAATCAGAAGGGGTTGGCTGAGGAGGAAAAGGTGAGGTGAGAGGGCAGTGCTGTGCTCTGGAGCCAGGCTGGGCGAGCTGGGAATGTTCCCCTGGAGAAGAGAAGGCTCCAGGGAGAGCTCAGAGCCCCTTGCAGGGCCTAAAGGGGCTCCAGGAGAGCTGGAGAGGGACTGGGGACAAGGGATGGAGGGACAGGACACAGGGAATGGCTTCCCACTGCCAGAGGGCAGGGATGGATGAGATAGTGGGAAGGAATTGTTCCCTGGGAGGGTGGGGAGGCCCTGGCACAGGGTGCCCAGAGAAGCTGTGGCTGCCCCTGGATCCCTGGGAGTGGTCCAGGCCAGGCTGGACGGGGCTTGGAGCAGCCTGGGACAGTGGTAGGTGTCCCTGCCCATGGCAGGGGGTGGCACTGGATGAGCTCTCAGGTCCCTTCCCATCCATTCTGAATTCCATGATTCTCCTGAACAGGGAGTAGGTGCCGCTGGCAGATCCCTGCAGGAGCTGTGGCCTCTGGCTGCAGAGGGAGAGCAGCCCCAGCCCTGGAGTTTGCAGAGAGCAGCAGCACTGGTGGGGTGAGATCCTCTCGAGGAAGCCAAGGGGCTGCAGCTCCTGCTTGTGCAGCATCCCCTAGGACTGTGGGGGCAGAGAGCCAGCACAGAGGGACCCTCGTCCCAGGAACAGCTGCAGGGTTTTCCTTATTGTCCCAGCAGCTCCTGGCTTGCCTGGAAGCTTCTTGCCTTCCTCAGCTCTACCTTGATCCCTGATTTTTGTCCCTTGGAGTCGCTGCATGGTGGGTGCAGCTGGGTCAAGCACGGGCTCCAGGTCTGCTGTTCCAGGAATGATTTCAATGTCTCTGCTGGGTGTTTCTGGCTCCTGCAATTCCTGTGGATGTTTCCACAACAGACTGACACAGATTGAATCAGTCCTTGTGTTATAAGATGCTTATTAAAAGGAAAAAAAAAAACAATAAAACACAGGTGTGAGAAGCAGGTTTGGGGTGAGTGAGTTGGGAGGGAGGAGGTCGGGGTTTGTTTGCTTGTCTTTGCATTAGAAATAAACTTTTGCTATTAAAAAAAAAAAAAAAAGACTCCGGTAGTTTATTTTATACCTGCAGCTCAAACCCCCCCACAGTTCAGTGAAATATTCCTCCCGAACCACTCCAAATCCTAAATGTTATTCTGGAAGCAGCCTGGAAAAGACTTTGTTTCCTTCCTTAGAGGGATCGTTTGTCTTCTTTTGAAGTGTAGAGGTTGCAGGCATGAACTTACAGACTAAAGTTTGTCTTAATTGCTCTGATGTCACAACCTCGCTGGCAGATAACAGCGCAATGAATGAGCCAACAGCCCCCGTTCCTCCAGGTCCTTCTGCTAAAGTGAGACAAATTCCCTCCCTGTGAGCCAGCCGCGGCATCGGCGGCGCTGCCATTTATTTATCCCTAACAGTTTGCCTTAGCTTTCCCTGGATAAAAGGTCTCTCTCTCTCTCTCTCGGATTTAGTTTAACACTCGGCAAACCCCGGGCTTTTCCTGCTGCTTTTCCTGGCAGGGAGGTTGGGAGGGGAAGACTCACTCTGACAATCCGTGTGGGATGGAGCTGGGGAGAATTTCCTGGCTAAGGTGCTGACAGAGTTATAATTCACTTGCTGGTTCGTCAGTGTAATCAATCCAGCGATCAGCGAACTTTGGGGCCTCCATCGCCTTTCCTCTCCCAAATCCTTGGATTCAGCTCAGCCAGGGATTTGCTCGTCTGCCGCACTCCCAGCACCACGACGTTTGGGGGGAATAGGGCTGGATGAGAGAGCAGAGGAGAGAAGTTTGGGATGAACCAGCGCCTCTCAGCCTTGCTGGCATTCCCAGCTGAGCAGCAGCGAGGTTGGACCTTCCCAAACCACCACCTCCTGCTTGGATACCGGGTCTGCGGGTGGCTTGTCCCCACGGGAGGTGTGGATCCCAGTTCCTGCCGCCACCCATCAGCACCGAGGGGCACAGGTGAGGGCAAGGGGGAATGCAGTAAATTGGGCCAGGATTTGGCTCTGCTGGGTGCCCCCACCCACAGCAAGGTCTGTACCCAGCCCAGGTTCCTCTCCCCACACCAAGAACATCCCAATCCATGTCTGTGCCCTGTGGGATCCAGGTGAGCCCAGCACGGGGCACCTCAACAGTGCAGAGATCCCCAAACCTGCCCAAAGGGATCCCCTGGGATGCAGCACCCCTGGGCTGCTTTGGGGCTCAGGAAATCCTGCCTCAGTGCACTCAAAGATGACTTTGAGGTGGCCAGGACATGAAATATGCCCCGGGCTCCCCCTTATGTGTAACGTCATCCTGCCCCCAAGATCTCCAGGGATGGGGATGAACCCCCAGGGAGATTTTCCATGCAGGGCTGGAATTGCTGTGTGTTGGGAAGGGGCTCAGCAGTGCTGCTCTCCACACAGGCAGGAGCTGATCCGGAGCTGGGGCTGCCTGGGCATGTTTTCCCTCTCTCCTCTTTCCTGCTGCAATTTTTTGGAGTCTGAATCGGGGCATTTCTTGGCTGGAAAGGTAGCAGGAAATGCAGCAATATCACACCCGACGGCTGAGTCCTGCTCAGAAGATGGCATAGGGATGTGTAGGGAATACTTTAACTCAGCAGCGGATCCTACAGATGCAGAGCAGCCCCTCCCCCCCCCC
>VYZQ01000998.1:0-22605 GCA_013400655.1 Mystacornis crossleyi
GGCTGGGCGGGATGGGCCGGGCGGCGTGCGGGGGAGAAGCCGCGCGGTTCCGAGGGATGCGCGGCTGGGGAGGGACCCCCGGGCGCGGGGCCCCCGCGTCGGCCGCGGGTGACTCCGGCAGGAGCGGCACGAAGCGGCTGCGGGAGCGGCGCTCGGGGCGGGATGGGCCTGCAGCCTCTGCTCCCGTGCTGGCTGCAGGAAAAGTCCGCTCCAGGCGGAGTCCAAAGGGTGAGAAAGGGACGGTCCAGGGGGCCGGGCTGTGGGAGCAGGCTGTGATGGAGACCCTTGTGTTCTCTGTGCTGAAAGCACCACCACGTAATGACCAGTGGTTTAAATGGTGCGATGCGTCCTTAAGCACTTTTCTTTCATTTCCTGGATGTAAGGAAAAGCTTTTTCCCCATGAGGACAGTTGAGCAGTAGAACAGGTAACCCACAGAGGCCAGGTGACCTCCATCCATGGAGGCTTTAATGACTTGATTGGACAAAGCAGCCTGGATCTTGCAGACCCTGCTTTGAGCTCTTGAGATCCCTTCAAACCTGGATTAGCCTAGGATCCTCTTTTTTTTTTTTTTTTAAGAAAGCTTTATGTTGGTCTAGCACATCTTTTTAATCCTTTACCTCATTTCCACCACTAATGCAAAGCAGGCATTCATTTTTTTTTGAAGTCCAGAAGTGTGACTATTTACTCTGCATTAATCTACAAAACTCCTACCTATCACTACCCAGATGCTTTCACAAAACATTCAAACCCTGTCTACACTGCTCTCTTCTAACTCTTCCTAGCTAAAGTTCAATCTAGGCATTCAGTAGTTTAATTTAATTCTTTACAGCCTACTAAGTTTCCTGTATTGAGAATAGTAGTGGATCAGGCAATCATACTGTTGCCCTCTTTACTAAAAGATTTTGTGAAAAATCCAACATGAGTAAAAGTGTGGGTTTGGTAATTTTCAAAAAGTGAGATTTTAGTGTCAAAACACACATTCAGAAATTCAAATGAGGGATAAATCAACCAGTTGATCCTTGTATCCATTTCCTATAGAAGATCTACATAGAAGTCTCATTAAATAATGAAATTCACAGCACCCCTTTACAGGGGTATACACAGGTCTCTGCAAGTGTGCTAGCAAGCAGGATCACAGGTAACTTTGACATTAGCTCACCCCTTCATTGCTGTTCTTACACTTGGTGGTGAGAGGGTGCTGCTGGCAGTGAGTGCAAATATCTGAGCTGGTTGGGTTTTTTTCTTAATCTCTCAACTGCTCTACAATCCCCGCAGCAATCTAAGTATATTTGCAGTGGGGTCCTGCACATTAGAACATGCAGTAGATCCAACAAGAGCTTTAAGAGAACTCTGAATTCATGAAAGCAGTTACATGCCCTGGAAATGTGATACTGTCATCTATGGACTTGAAAATACATCAAATCAAAAGTAAACTCAGATCTTCTTGGTTTCTATAGAACACCATACCATTCAAATTCGTTCATGTTATTTTGCACATTGTATTTCGCATAGGGTTTTTTCACAAGGGCTCCCAAGTACCCCAGTCAAATGAGTTTTGGCAAATAAAGTTTTCCCTTCTTTTACAGTATTGTGTTCCTGATGATCCTCACTAACAACAGGGAAAAATTGACTATGATGCCAGACATTTTTAGAAAATGTAAAACTTCTTGTAAGTGAATATAACAACCATTCCCATGTCAGATTTTAGAAGAGCACAATTTACTATATCAGAATTTTTTAAAAGCTCTGTAATAGTAAAAATTACAATATTTTAAGGGACTGCATTACTCACAAGGCAATTTTGTTTAACAGCAGGATTACACATTGAAGTAAAAGTAAGTCATGGTTATTTTTCCAGTTTGTACTTTGGAAGTATTATTTGACATCCCAAACAATTTTACAACACTTCGCTTTGCTGGCAGCTTCTAGCTGAGCTGAAGCATTAATGAAAACCCTGATCCTTCAGAGGTCTGCTTATTTTGACTGGACCCACTAAACTCAGCAGAACCTCCCAGAGTGCTCAGACACAGGCAGTTCTGTCACTCCTGTGGAGGAGAGGTTTAGCTTGCAGTCACTTTTCCAGGACATGGAAAGGTCAGTACACAAAATGTCTGTGACTTACCTACACTTCCAGTGCTTTCAGGGTCACTGGGAAAAATCACTTGTTCTATGCTGGGGCTTGGGACACCACTTCTGAAGTCACAAGGTGTATGAAGACAAAACCATCAGCCTTGGGGTTCTGACACAAGCAGCTCATTAGGCAATTGGTTTTGCCTTAGAGGTGTGAAATAATACTAAAGAACAAGTTATCAATAAACAGCTTCTGTTAATAACATAAGTGTGCACTTACTCTGTCAGTTTATGATGTAGTAACGTAACAATAGTCCAGCTTAGAAGCAGAAAAACAGCAACCTTAAAGCAAAGGTGTACTTTCTTGAGATAAAGGATTTACCTCTAGAAAATACTTAACCTTATGTGGCAACCAGAAAGAGGATCTACCACTAAAGTTCTCTAAACAAACCATGTATTTTCTAAGAAGATGGGCCGTAAGGAAGATTCTTGGGCTCTTGTGCAGCTGTGCAAGAGGTATCTTGGTCTTTTATGTAGGATATTATACTGCATGATCATAACAGTATTTTCTCTCCTAAAAAACCAACAAAAAAACCAAAAGTAATTTATCAGTGCTCATGTAGGTACTTTTTGAAGCATGTTAGACTTAGGGAGAGGTGAAAGCAACTGTCCAAATTTTGTCATTTTCAGTTTGAGCAGTTTTAAGCATGTTACCAGCAGCAGCCGTTTGCAGGAGTGTTGCAGAGATCAGCAGCTCTCCCTTTCACACTCTTCCAAAGGGTTGTTACGAAAACCCCCCCGGGAAGTTAAAGATACACTTGATGATATCTTTGTTGGACTGCTGCGGCTCCTTTGCCCCTGCAGAGCGGGTGACAGCACATGTGCTATTGGTGATAACTGGGCAGCCAGTTTGAGCAAAGGTGAGGTGTGGGGTTGGCCCTGTGGACTCCAGCACAGCCACACACCTATTCCACAAGGACTCTGCCTACAGAAGAGACCTGGAGGCAGAAATAAGGCATTGGTGCAAGGGGCAGCTGTAGCAAAGTAGGTGCTGGAAGAGGCAGGCGAAGGCCTGGAAATGTTCCTGTGTACTTGCCTCCTCCCCCAAAATACCAGGGTGCTTATTCAACCTCAATTAACACAGTCAGCTGGTAAAAACGGTTACATAAAGGTTCATGGGAGTTTATTCTCCCTTAATTATATAAAGAATGATTTCAAAATAAAGTTATGCTACAAACTGCTGCTGAAGCAGCACTGCGTGGTGGGTCTCTGACACATGAAAGAACAACTCAGACTCCAAATAGTGCTTGAGAAGTTAAAGCAAATACATTCATAAGAACTAAGAAAGCTATTTAAGGTGCCATTTTTGTTAATTTAGTGGGATTGCTGTCAAATGGAATCGCATGAATCATTTTTCTCATACGGCGTGAGTGATCTGTAACGCAATAACAATGTTAGCTGCAAGAAATAGCTGACAGTTTGGACCGTGTATGACTGCAGGCATTTATATGGACAGAGCACTGCCCCACGTCAGGTCTGTTGCATCCATGTTGCTGTTCCAGTGACATATCTGTCAGAACGTTAACCTTTCAAAAATAGTCTTTTCCCCCTGCTTCCATGTGAAAGCTGGATTTTGCACTAATAACAAAAACCACTCTAGGGACTAATTTCTTACGCAGCTCTGTCTAAACATCAATTATTCTGACCATTAACTAATTCCTTAAATGTGTTTTCTTACAGTTGTTGTGTCTCCACGGGACTGATTTCCATGATGATGAGAGGAGTCGCTCACGGTGCAAAAGACACATTCACTCTTCTGTTGACAAGATCTCAGAGCTGTAACCTGGGACTGAAGTTTTCATCAGTATGGCCTGACATAGCAAACAGAAGCTTCCTGACCCGTTCCAGTTACACAACTGATAGCAAGTCAAGAGAGGAAAATAAAAAAACCCTTGAGAGTCTCTACAGTTTGTCAGTTGACGTCACGAAGATACGCAGACTGAAGGAATGGGTCCTTCTCCAGGATGTGGCCTATGTTAAAGAAATTGCTGGTATCTTGCAGGAAATGGGAGCAGATGAGCCCACTGTAGCCAACATCATAGAACGCTGCCCCGAGGCAATTCTCCACACCCCAGCAGAGATAAACTCTCAAAGAGCTTTATGGCAATTAGTATGCCAGAATGAAAAACAGCTGATTAAATTAATAGAGCAATTTCCAGAGTCTTTTTTTACTACAGAGTATCACCAGAACCAGAAGGCAAATATACTGTTTTTTCAAGAGCTGGGACTTAAGAATAATATAATCACCAGGTTCTTGACAAGTGCACCCAATATTTTCTATAATCCTGTTGAGAAAAACAAAAACGTAATAGAGACATTACAAAGAAATTACTTAAATTTAGGGGGTTCTGAAGCAAATATGAAGATCTGGATACTGAAGCTATTGAGCCAAAATCCGTTTATTTTATTAAATACCTCCACCGCAATCCAGGAGAACTTGGAATTTCTCCAAAAGAATGATTTCACTGACCAGGAAGTTCTACAGCTGCTCTCTAAACTTAAAGGCTTCATTTTTCAACTTAATTCTACTACTATGCACAAGAGTATGCTTTTCTCCAAAAACATCTTCAAGTGCAGTGATCAAGAACTAAAACAGCTAGTGCTGAAATGCCCAGCCCTTCTCTACTATTCTGTTCCAGTTTTGGAAGAAAGACTTGAGGGACTACTGAAGCAAGGAATTTCCATAGCGCAGATTAGAGAGACACCAATGGTGCTGGAGTTGACAACACAAATCGTTCAGTACCGAATTAAAAAGCTCTCTGCATTAGGATACGATATAAAGAGCGGAAATCTAGAAAGCTTGAATGGTACTAAAAAAGATTTTGAAGTCACTTATGGTAAGATACAATCAAAGAAGGAGAGACCAATTTTTAATCCTGTTGCTCCTCTGCACATTGAAGATTAATTTGAACACTGTACTTCAAGTTATGCAAAAGCAAATTAAAAGGGAAGTTGGTTCTTTGAGAAGAGACGGAACAAAAGCAATCTTAACCAGACTATAGTCTTATACTGTACTTTGTCCAGGAGGGGGGTCTTAGGCACAACTTTATTATACAATTGTAGTATTCTAATGCTTTCAAATAATATCATACAAATTATGGTTATGATAAAGGTTGCTTTTTTCTAAGAGTACCCCAGATGTGACATTTTCTTACCTGATGGGCATTAACTGCCTTAGATTTTCAGCTCTATCACTGCACAGTCCAGCCTGTGGTAGTGATTAGTACAATTTTTATCTGAGGAAGACAAAAGGAGGATTATTTTTCCAGCAGTGTTCATCAATCCGCTGGTTCATTGTCTCCAGGAAATGCTCTTGCAGTTCTTTTCCTTGTTGCTGAAGTAGCTCTAGCTCCTGAATCCTGACCTGCAACAGACTTGATTTGTTGGATAGGAAAGCCCTGTCCTGAGCACAGGGGTGGGAGATGATTTGTTTTAATTCAGTGACTGCTATGGTGAGGCCCTAGTATGTTTGTGTACAACCATAATGCCAAGAAACCACAAGATGACAACCTTCACATTTCTGAGACTTCAAAATTTACTTATTTACTTACTTTGGGACAGGAGAACATACATTTATTGCTATTGTATAGTTCTTAATCTCTTCTAGCAAGGTTTGGGATTAAGAAAAATTAGAGACTCAAGTCTCAAATGATGGTAGAAGAAAAAGTCATGGTTTGTATTGGGTGCAACAAAACTCTAGTCTGTAAACCACTGGTGATTAAAAATTACTACCAGATTTGCACACAGCTGCAACAGTTTCTAAATATATGGGTGGCGCTGCTTCTCAGATAACACCATATGACAATTGGCAACAAGTGCTGGCTTTCAAAATAGTAACCATCAGACAGCGTTGAAGTTCTCAGGGGATTTGATTTCTTCATTATGGGCAGTGAATGATAATACAAAACAGTAGCATCACTGACAATCATCTCCATAGAATTAGGATCATCAGTGATTTTATTTCTCAGACTTTCCTAACTAGCTATTCCACACACGTTCCCTCTTGACAGCAGAATAAAAACCAGCTACACACTACCCTTGCTGCAGGCATTATTCAAGGTCATTTTTAGCACACATTTTGGCAGCAAGTCCAGGCCTCCATTTCTTAAAATGCGGTTTTGAATTGCTGAAGAAAGCTGGTATTGAATTACTAGTCCAGAGGGTGAGCTGCAAGATGATGAATTTATATAGCTGCCACGTTACCTGCTGTGCACTGGGAAAGGGCTGGAAACACCTGGTAGGAGCAGTGCCAAAATCTCAGCAACTGAAGGTCTCACACTGAGCACTCTGCAGGCGAGTGTGGACGTGACAGCGTCTCTGGGGGAGAGCGTCTCTTGCAGGAGCGCATGCAACAGTGGCAGGAGTTCAAGGGGATGTATCACCAGCATGAAGAAAGTTAGGCTGTGGTACTAGGCTGTGTCTATGCTGACTCTTTCAAAACATATTATCATGTTTTAAGAGGAAACTGGTAGGACAACCATATTCAAAATTCACAGGAACTTGCCTTTGTCACTTTCTGACTGTCCTTCCCTGCTCAGCCATTAAGCAGACCACACTGTCTGAATTCAAAAGTCTCCTTCCCCTCAGACACAAGGGGGCATTTCAGCTCTCCAAAGCTCTTCATAACACAGTCTGCAACTGAGCCAGAGACCTGACTGGTGGCTTAGAAGGAAAAGTAAACCAAGGCGTAGAATAGTGCTTTCCCTGAATATTTAGTTCTAGCATTTCTACAGGTATTTGTTTTCACAAAGTTCTTGAAACCGCTTATTCCCATCACTTACATTATCTCCAGTGGCAACAGGACAGGAAAAGGATGTATTTCCTTAACTGAGTCACAGCCTCAGTTATCACAAACTAATTTTGCATTCTGAATGTTTCCATTTCTATCCCCCTTTCAAAATGAAAACATGAAAGGACAGCAGAAATGCTCTTTTTCTCTAATACTAGATGAAAATCCAGTCACTCCTTCATTCATAACTCTATGCCTGGGACCTGTTTCTCTCTTCATAGGATTCATTTACAATAAAACCTCAGGAAAGCTCCCAGTCACCAAACACTGTATTGCTGAAATCCTCATCTCTTGTTACTCATAGTGACTGTGGACCAGCCTGTGAGTAAGCCTTTCATTACATAGGGAGCAGTCAGGCATACAAGTTACCTTCATAAACATTTCCCCTTTTGAAACGGGGACTGGGAAAAGGAAAGTGACATAAAGCTACCACAAAAACAATCCCAAGACATAAGAACAACCTCACTCCCCCTGAAAATTTCAGTTCCATATTCCATTTAGCTCACTGTAATCTTAGAAGTGGGGATTCCCAAGCACTATTGACCAGGGGAAAAGAAAATTAGTGCAAAGTATTTTGTGCTGTGTCTGTGCACAGCTTACACACTGAAGTTACAGCTTTTGTTAAGAGCTGGTTGGTGCTAAGTAGATACAAATAAAAGACACTCTGGAGCACGGTACTGTGGGAAGATGTATACCTAAGTATGCCCTTCTCCACAAAACTAAGGAAGCTTTCAAATGTCTGAAACAGCAACAATTTAATGTTTCACAGGTGCCAGGACAGAAATGGAACAAGTTTTTAAGATAAAGCAAGTTTCATAAGTGAATGGAAAACACACAGGATATAGGACAAAGCTCTTTGAAAACTAAAACCATATGCCATGTAAAAGTTTCAGTTACAAGAGTCAAAATAATAGCTACAGGATATGTTAAGAACAAAACATAATGAAGTGTTGGCAACTCTTTACATACCTAACATTGCTTATCTCAGACCACGCTTGTTTCGCTGCAAGTTTCATAGTTTAAAAATTAAAAAATACAATAAAAATGGCTATGACCAATATTCCCATTTTCAGAAAAACTATCAGTAAGAGTTTGGTTGAGTGTCACAAATTATCACTGTGCTCCAAACAGGTGACTCCTAGAGAGTTCAGTGGCAGCACTTGGGGGATATGGCTACATTGGAAATCGCAGGGGAGCAGACCATACTAAATTATATGCTGCAGCTAGATTGCCTCTGATAGGCAGGCTAGCTCATTTCTAGAGCTAACTGGTACCTCTAAACCATACTATATTCTATGCAATTTGCTTTTGACTACAAAAAAAGAGTTAAAGGCTTCCATTTGTTGCATAAACTTACCTCATTACACCCCTGCAGCAGATCAGAACCAAGCAGCTGGTGCATCTAAGAGAAGGAGCAGACACCATTCCTTGGGTTTTTTCTCTCCCCTCTACCCCAAGTTCCCATGCTTGCAAGTATCATGCTTCCAACATATACAATTACTGATACAAAATAAGTTGTTACAGAGTGCAGTTAAGTACCAATGGCTCAGAGAGATTGGGTGACTACAGTACCATAATTCAGACGTGGCGCTCCTTTAACACCCATAAACAGAGGACTAACTTTGACAAGTGATATGTTTTGTTTTTTTTTTTTTCATTTTTAAGAAGTCCCCCCCATACATCCTTCTAGTACAACCATAGCCACTGAAAAAGTAAGTGTACAAGTTCTCCATAGAAACAAGATTTTAGAAAATACTGCATACACAACATGAACAGATGCCTTCCATGGGCTTCCAAAGAGGTTACTTATTTGCAAAGTCAGTACACAAATAAAAGATCACAAATGGTTTCTATTTTAAGGCAATCTCACGCCGTGCCATTACAAGTGCATTTTGCCTCACACACTGCAGAGGATGTACAGGTGTTCCCGTTTGAGGTGTCAACATTTGGAATCTGTCAGTATACAAATTACTTGAATCGTGTTTCTTTTTTTTTTTTAAGGCCTCATCTATCATTTTTGGTTTGTTTTAAATAAAGTATTGCATTTGACTCAAAAATCAAAATGAAAAGTATGAGAGATGTAGTGAAAAATTCATTGCATTTGCTTAAACAGAGCAAAAAGCTAACCTGGTGCATCACGGAGTTGAGAGAACAGCTTTGCTAGTTCTTCAGTGGTTTCCAGCTACACAAAGGAATTTCTAGCAAGTTAGCCAGTTGTGCCAGATGACCACAAACATCAGCCCAGTTTCCATAGGCTGTCATTTTTTTCTAGTGTCTATAAGAAGTTTATTAGAAGCAAGTTCTCACTTGCAGGAGATAGATACATATTATTAAATACACCTGAGATGGAGGGATCACATTTTCAGTAACAATTGACAAAGTTTCAGATATCAGGATTTATAAAGAGCCTACAGCTCATTTTGTAAACTGCACTGAAACAACAGGACAGTTCTTTACATAGCTTCACCTGGTAAAAAGATTTTTTTCTAATAAGGCATTAAGTTAGTTTACTCTTTCTGATCCTTTCTACCATGTTGTTAAACTTTTTCAGTTCTATCTCCCATTCTCATTTCCAATTTCTGCACACCTCCAGTCTCTTTGCTCCAGTCTTCACTGGCAGAATGTAGTCAGGCACAGTTTACAGGCTGCCTGCAAATACAGGTTCATAACCAAGACTGGGTACGTCCAACAGTGCTTTTACACAGCTGAAGGATCCTTAGCAGGAGGATGTGGAAACCACTGAGAACAGTAACTGGCATCTCGTTGTTACCGATGGCATCGCAGAGACTACCAAGCTTCTACATCCACATTTTAGTCCAAAACTGCAGAAGACTTACAGTAAATGAATATTCAGATATGTATTACTCCTTCAGATACACTCACTTCTATAGTTTTTAAGTGTAACATTTCACCAGATACAAAGCTTCAATCTAGGCTCTAATGAATCCTCATACGCTGTGCTAGCCAAGCTTCTTCTGTCCTTTTCACATGAAATCGAGTTACTTGCACAACTCGTTAGAAGATAGAGTGTCTAAGACACATGGCTTCTCATGGTCCCAATCTTAGCAGACTTTAATGCCACTGATGCAATATTCTGGAGAATCGAGTATGTCTCAGTTTTGGTTTTAGTCAGACTTGTCCTTTTTCTTTCCTGTTAAAGGCACTTTACTTGCTACAGCAGATCCTACGGCTGTAACGCCTCCAGCTACAGCAGAAACACTTCCTTTGACTAGACCCACTCCCACGGAAGGCACAGATGTGACCGCTGTTTTGGTAATTTCCAAGCTCTTCCCTCCAATCCAAGCAACACCCCCAATCGTGGCACCAACAGCTCCCTTTGTGACACTGAAGAGGCCACCAGTCACACGAGAAAGCATGCCAGCCTGCTGCTGCGGGTGGTCTTTGAGCGACCCTAAGGGAAGAAACAACAAGCAAATCAATCTCAGCACTAGGACTTGAGCATTTTCAAAAAAGCGTTACTCAAAAGTATTTTCTTTTCTAGCCCAATAGCCATTGCACAGTCTATACTTACCTTGCAGGCTGCTTTTCTTGGATGCTCATACAACACCTAGTCCCAAATAACAAACAACAGGGAAACCAAGAAAAGAGCAAGTGGAACCACAGTGGGCAGAGCTAGGGAAGAAACAAACATGAAATAGAGGGGTGAGGGAGTCAGGAACAGAAATAACCTGCTTGGAGGAGGACAATGAGTCTAGGAGGCAGCAGAAAAGAACAATCAGCTCTAGATGCACCAGAGACCTCTGTCCAGCCCTGCCAACACACGGACTTTCCACTGCAACGCGCCTTAGAATCAGCAGAACAGGTCTGTCCCCAGCGCCCTGACTGCCAACAACTTGCATCCAGAGCACAGGTTCCAAGAGTCCCTGCACTCGTCTACTACAAGATGAAAACCAGGGTGAGCAACTTTCCAGGCACTGCCAATGCATTTGTGATAATGCCAGGACTGACCCAGGACTCAATTCATTAAAAAACTGTAAAGGTCAGAGCTCCTATGTGCACGCCTGGAATAATTCAAACAAAAGATGCTACCTAAATGAGAGAACTTCCTACAAAGTTGACAAAAAGGAAAACAAGGATACAGAGGAATAGTGAAGCCCAAAGGAGCAGAAAATACTGAAAGTCCTTCCAGCTTACACTAGTCTTATTTAAGAAATTGATATAGATAATAGAAAGGGTAATGGAAACTGAAAACATAAATGACAGCCTTGTACTTTAAGGCATGTAATACCCTTGCTGGTTCATTCTAGGCCAGCAGCTTTCAACATGGACATCTCCAGCAAAAAATGCATTGCCAACAGAAGCACACAGATCAGAATTTCTGTTCACATACAGAAAGCCTTTAAAGCATCACACTCAGAAAGAAGTATGCAGAGCCTGCTGTAAATTCCAATGTCTACGGATTATTCACGAGAAGATTCTTGTGACCAGACTAATAGAACTCATAACAAATTTAGTCAGAAACTGTTTCACTTAACTGGTTCACTATCATCAGGGGGAAATAGCCATAAAGTTTCATCCCCCTGAATCTTAAGAGCTGATGTAAGCACAAAATGATCCAGCATAACTAACTTTAAAAATAGTAAGAGATACAAAAAAAAGTAGTCTTTATGTGTTTTTCTTTACATTACTTCGCATAGCCAGTCCTTTGACAACATCTACTCTATTTCACAAATGTAAATACAGAATGTGACAGCACATAAATAACTTGTGGTAACGGCTGACACATTCCATTCCCATCCTGTTTGAATTGTCCATGAGGTCTAGCAAACACCCAGAGCTGTCAATTTTTATTGCCAGTTGATTTCTGTTCTAGGATACATATCCCTGGTCTCCTTTATTTAAAGAGTATGTTTCCAAAGAGTACCAGACCATGCCTAAATCTACGGAGACTGGCTCAGTCACTTAGACATGGTGCTGATAACACCAGGGTTGTGGGCTGATCCCCACATGGGCCCTCCACTTACGAGTTGGGCTCAGTGATCCTTGTGGGTGCTTCGCAACTCAGCGTATTCTGTGATTCATGGAGCACTGAGAAAATGACACAAGTTCCCTATCCAGGAGTTGGCTCCACCAGACTATCTTGCAGCCAGCTCCCCGCTGAAAGGAATCCAAGAATGAACAAGACTTGGAACTTAGGTTGCAAAGGTTGGCGTCACTTGCAAGGCAGAAAATACAGCATTAGAATGGCACTACTTATAAAAAGCAGGAGCACAAAAGCTTCTTCCACATGTTCTTTAAAGCCTTTGGGCGCCAAGCTTGTTGTAGTTTGTTCAAATCACACTCAACTATTTCTATCTTTAGGAAAAACTGCAAATTGGTTTTGGAATTGAGCCTTTCCTCTAAGGAGTATTTTGGCAGCCTGCTCAGAGAGATGATCTTGCCAGCATTGAACTGGTATCCTTCCATCCACATTTTGGCCATCTTTCTACGATGGTGTAATTATATCATGCATAAGGCCTAGCAAAAAAGGTGTTTGTTTTTCAAGAGTATTCCAATGTTTTAACTAAACTCGTAAGACTTGAAGAGTACAGGTGAACCAGAACCAAAAGGAAAAAGCCTCTTCAAGGATGGAGTTTACATTAAGATGAGCTGTGCTTCCTTCTACTCCCTCTAACTACACCAACTTTCTCCATCTATTTAGACTTCATATTCAAACTGGTTATTGTCATACTGAAAGAGAACAATGTACAGAAGAAAGTAAGTCTTAGCTGCTCACATATTTGAAATAAAACTTTGGAATAACCAGTGATGATCAAATTCCACTGTTATGTTCTGAATCTGGAAAACCTAGTGAATATTCCAGGAAGATAAAAAATGCCCAGTTGTTTCACTGCATCAATTAAAAAAAAAAAAAAAAATCGGTTCTAGTTTTCAGACCACTGTTCACTTTCTATACATGATGTTTAACGTGTGTCGTGGTTTGACGCTGGTTAGGCACCAAGCTCCACCCCTAGACATGTACATGCCCATCAAACCAAGTTTTAAACCTACCACAACGTGTATAAAACGTAATTAAATCTTTAAGGCAAAAACAACTACAACAAACAAACAACTACCCCAACAAAATCCAGTCTTAAAAATTGGACTTGAAGGTAACACATTAAGGTGTAGTTTCCAATCAGGCATTTGCTATCGGAAATACTTCTGGGACCTTAACACTAGAAGAGCAAGATTTTCTGTCCTCACACCATGCTACTATAACAAGTGTAACAGAGCTGAAGAATCACTGTGCCATGAAAATCTACTTCTCCCTTTCCTCTCATCTTCTTCTACTTGTGTTTCCTGCCAAATAGTTGTTCAGAATAGAGTGAGTGATTCCACTTGAATCCTTTCTGCTAGTTAGTGGATAATACTCTTGTTCAAATGAAGTAAATTGTTTGGTTACACAACATATAAAAGGTGAAAAGAACCCCAGACCAGAATTTTAAAGGGCCATTATAAAAGGAAGAGCAATGAACGGAGAGGAATCATGACTCACCAACCTCTACATCCAACACATTTGCTTTTAAAGCAAGAGCAGACAGAACACAGACAACCTATGTGCCAAGAATGGCTTTTGATCTAGTATGCTTCCAGTCACATTATGCAAACAGAACTCTGCTCAATACTGCCAGTCTGCAGCTTGGAAGAAACTCTGCTCATTTGCAACTGCATTTCCTCTGCAGATCTAATAACCAATTTAATATTCAGTTGGTTCAGGAGACCACGATGTCACTGCGTTAATGAAGTCAAGTGCGTGCTTGTTTTTATGAAACCACGAGACTGTGAACAGTTAGAACCATGGTTAATTGTATGACGGAAAACAGTCTCCAGAAGCAGTAATGAAGTTCTATGTATTTTTAAACACATCTTGTTTAAAAGTCACATGCACTATGAACACAGCAACGTGTCCAAAAATGAAGCTGGGCTCTTTCCATCTCACATAATGAATAGAAGAAATAAATACCCATTAGATCAATTCATTTCTCTGGAAACTAATCTGCAAATTAAGTCCTTCAGTAACTGCCCATCTTCTCTATAATTTATAGGTACAGCTGTTTACTCAGTTATATTCGGTGGCCTTTTTGTAATCAGGATAATGCAGAAGTGAACAATAATCCAGGCCCATCTCATGCCAGGATTGGTTTGTTTACTGTTACGTAAAAGAAAGTTAAAGTGTTCAGCTTGCAGATCCATTTTCTAAAGAGAGAACTGAACTTCTGATTAATTTACTTCATATCATGAAAATTAATACGTACCTTCTGGTGGTTCATCATGAAGGTACGATGGGACTTCCTGTTGATTTTTGTCCATTTGATTCATTATTGCCTAAAAAAAGAAATTCACATGTGCTATACATCTTTCTGGCAAAGCATAAATGTAATCCATGAATCCAAGTAGCTAAAGTTCCACAAAGAGAACTTATTTTTCATTATTAGATAAGCTAGCAGGTCCTGTCAAACTGCTCCTACTTTTATTATCAGACCGTGCTTTTGCATTCTTCAACCAGACTCAGTACTTGAAAAAGGAGCTCTCCACCACATCAGCAGTTTTGGTGAGAGCTGCCACACCACACCAAGTGCATCTCAAACCTAAAAAGCAATCAGGAAGACAACAAGTAGGAAAACAAAACAGCAACCGCTATACAACAGCTTATGTTTAAGTACTGAAAAAGAAAAGCCAAGTGATCATAGCGGTGGTGGCCACTAGAGAAACAACAGCAGCACACCTGTGAGATCTGGTGGTACCTGGACAGCTGTTTGAAAAAAAAAACCAAGTCCTTGCAGCATAATTTGAACAAATGCCATGAAAACAAGATGGAAGAACAGCAACAGAAACACACAATTTATCTTACCACAGAACTGCATAAATGGTGCAGTGACAGCAGCAGAACTAGGCTGTTTTAACTCTATGCAAACTTCCCAATGAAAACATCTCAGAAAAGATTTCTTTACACCAGAAGTTGCTTCCTAGAGCAGTTCTAGAGCAGCAGTGCCTGACAGGGGAAGCATAGGTGAAAGCTCAAATCAGTAGCTCTGCTTACAGAATTTTTCCTCTGGAGGGGAAGAAAGTAATAACCAGGCCAGGTTTCCTTCCTGCTTTCCTCCCCCACCAAAGCCTGCCTTGATATGAAGTCCTGCCTCCTCCCCAGCATCTTCCTGCTAATCTTGCTTTCCCTCCTCAGCAGGCACCAAGGTCAGAAAAAGGAAAAACAAGTCACATTACACTAGTCAGCATCCTTCTCTCTTTCTGCCAGTGACCTCTTAGTTCTCTTCCCTCTGCACAAGTCTTTAAATCATTTAATTTCTTCCAGGAGTCAACAAGCACCACAAAAATAATTCCTTCTTCTCCTGCCGTGCCCACATCTCTCTGTACCTCCTCTGGGTGAGAAAGCAGTGGCTGGGATCTAAAGAAGGAATGCGGAGGCAGAAGCAGGTGGGAAGACTCATCTGGAAAACAAGAGCTAAAACCCTCACAGTATTATTATGAAGTTAAAACATCACAGTAAAAACTGGCACCCACATGCTAAATCATAGATCTTTGGATGAGAAGCAAGCCTAAATTGAGCATTAAAAAGAGTCCTCCCAGTCAGCACTAAGGGCTCAGAAAACATAGTACCTTTACACAAGAAGCTGAACAGGAAAGTAAGCAAAAATACTTACTACCAGCATGGCAAATTTAATGGAAATGCTGAACAAGTACCACTCAAAAGCCTGAAATGCAAACATGGTAGCTAAGAAATAGGAAAGTATCATATGAAATCCCAAGTTGAGAGGAAACCACAAGGATGTTTGAAGTTCAGCTCCTGGCCCTGCACAGGACAGCCCCAAGAATTACACCACGCACCTGAGAGCATTGTCCAAACGCTTCTTGAGCTCTGTCAGGCTGGTGCTGTGACCACTTCCCTGGGGAGCCTCTTCCAGTGCCCAACCACACTGTGGGGCTGCCTTTTCCTAATATCCACCCTAAATTTCCCCTGACAGCTTTATGCCAGTCCCTTGGGTCCTGTCACTGGTCACCAGAGAGAACAGATCAGTGTCTGCCCCTCTGCTTCCACTTGTGAGGAAGCTGTAGAGTAGCAACACATCAAGCTGGAAGACTAAAACACATAAGGGCTAAAAGAGAATTTTTAAAAGTATCAATTACAGAGCTCCTTGTTATTTTATTTAATCACAAATAAGGAAAAAAAAAAGTTTAGAAAGAGCCTGACCAATCACAGGGAGCAACTGAGGGCAATCAGGTTCTGAGAAAGGACCTGATTCAGATATTACGTGACTTCTTTGCATTCATCTAATGCAAGCTGGAAGAAATACAAGGTTTTCATCCTCACTGTGTGAAGTCCCATGTAGTTTTGTCGCTTTTTTCCAACTTGAAAAAATATAATGCACTGTAAGAAAGAGGAGACAAAAAAAACTGATAGGCCTGACATTATTCAATCCAAGTGTCTGTATCAACATGAAGCCACTATGTTCCTAACGTGGCCATTTCAGTCATGAAGGTGATTACTCTACCAGGAATGTGGAAGGAGTTTAACCACTGCCTTAGGGAAAGTCCTAAAAAGAGTAAAATAAAAGTCAGAACCAAGCAAGTCTTAATTTAAACAAAGGAATGAAAAATTGATCAAAACAATTTTAAAGCAGACTCAATGGAATCAAATGAGTAAAGCCAGAAGTACATTATTTTGTATAAAGAACTACCTCCACTGATTTATTTGTATCTAGATAGCATGTAACTCCTAAAAGAACACCAGATTAAATTACTTGTTTGAGCTTCCAAAATGTTTCTGTTAACAATTCCACATAAGAGATTCAGAAAAGTTATCTAATCTTAAGAGGACAGAGAAAACACTGTCAGGGATTACCAACAAGTTTAGAGGGGAGTTGGAGTAAGTTACCACTTTTGGACATAGGCAGAACACTAGAAAGTGTCACAAGACTTCACACAAGGTTTAGTATTTTCTGCTATTAAGAAGATACTGGATACAGCAACACTAACAGGAGATACAGCCCAGATGAAGCCCCTAGAATCTGTCGTACATGACGTAATACCACTATTTAATTAAGATAAGACTTGTCCATAGAAAGAGTTAAGAGTAAGACTGGCAGACAAGACAGGTAAGGGAAGCTTTCATAACTCTCCACAGTTTAGTTTAGACTGTCAGATTTGGTTTCAGTTCCTGCAAAGCTGAATGAGCAAAGCAATGTATTGGCAAGGGAAATTTCACAGGAGAGTTTCTAGTCCAGTTAAAAAGTATATCAGAAAAAAACCCAGTACATATAAAATCACAGCACTGTATACAAAAAGTGGTTCAGATTAGGCATTCTTTCCCATTACCTTCCCTAGAACTTCAAAGTTACATAATACTTGACCCCAAGCTTCTCCTTAAAAGTTAGACAGAAATATTACACAATGTATATAATTCACATGCACCGGTTTAACACAATTGCAACAGAAATACTTCACTCACTCACAACTACACAGACCCCAGTGGTCTATCTTCTGCAGCCCAGGCAGTGGCAACCTGCTGCTCTCAGGCCCCAGAAGTCGACAGAAGACTACACACGCCTCAGAACAGCAGCTAAGTCCAGTAAGCCACTGTTGGTAGGACTGAATTGGTTCTACACACAAGGGAGCCTTCAGGGGTTTGCAGATTAGAAAGTTGAAAACTACCGTACGATGGGTGGTTCTACAGATCCTAGAAGCACTCCAGGGATGCTCGGTGGGTGGTTGGACTGGATGATCTTGAAAATCTCTTCCACCCTTGATGATTCTGCGATGCTGCAAGAGATGTGCCCAACCAGCCTGTACTGGGTTTTACTCGCTGTTCTATGATGTCAGTGCAAGTGAAAACAGAATCACATCACTGTCAGAAAAGGCTCACAGCCTGACCCGAAACACAGCCTGGCACACCAGACCGCACAGTTCAGGTGCTTTTGTTTTTCTGTAGAAGCTTTCCAGACAATCACAGAATCAAGACCAAGATACAACAAAGGACTTCTGCAAAAAATTTTCAAATATCTACATTACAGTCTGCATTAAGAATCCTTGTATCCAATTTAACACGTCAGGAGACTTGAAAGACTCAGCAAAGTGATCCAAAAATCCTGTGTGCTAAACAAGGTGCAGCATATCCGGTGACCAGGATATGCACAGGAGCATGTTTTAAACCTGGCTCCCCTCCAGAGATTTAAGATGAGTATTTCTATTGACTGGAGGTCAAAGGCCTGGAATAACTGCTCGGTGGCAGATTACCTCATCCAGTCTTCAAAGCAACAGGGCAGTAATGTAACTTTTTTCTTCAAAAACTAGAGACAGAAAAACAGAAATAACTCACTACATTTTACATAATACCATGAAGGTGAAAGCACTCAGTGCCTGCTTTGACTATTAAGATCTAGGCTTGCATGTCCTGCTTTGCATCAGAATCCCCTGGTCATGAGACTGCAGTGTATCCTAAGGGAAGATCCTGTTCAAGCTTTCCCCTGAAGATGCATCCCCACAAAGAAGAAAGCAAAGTTCATGAGACCGGAGATTACAGCTCAGCTAAAATCGAAGGCAGTGACCTGGAGATGCAACTGTAAGACTTTTGTGCAGAGTTAAGTCATTTGGACATGCTATAGGTTAAGGAACTTTGGAAACTTGGAAGCTGCAGATTCAAAGTCCCCACTAGGCACTGAATCATTAGTCACAATGATTACCAGTACTGCAGGCGTACGCAACAAGGCAAAGATTTATCAGAACCCTGAACTTTGGAGCTCTTCTGATACATTTCTCAGCATTTCTTCAAAGTACACTAAGACTGGCCAAAGAAAAAAGAGAAGATGAAAGCAAGCAAGGAGATCTTTCTTTGGCATTTTCATCCTGTAATGCCAAATTCACAGACACTTGTGTCACTGCAGAAAAGCCTCCAGCTTCATTTAACATCCTCATTAAATGATGACATAGAATGAGGCAGGATCTCCATGAGGCCCAGCAAAACTCATAGGGACATTCATGAAGCAGAAACCTATCATATCACTGGCACACTGCAGTCTCCTTCTTCATCTGTGTTTTCTCATGTCAAGAAGTGGAAGGAAACCCAGCTCTCAAAAGAGATTTCAAACAGAGATAAACGTAAACTACTTCTTGGATTTTTTTCCCCTGTGTGCTCATGAAGATGCTATTCATTCAAGAGATAAGGGATAACTTCTCATCTTTCTTAACAACACATTAAAATAAATTATAGCCTTCATACAAAAAAAATTTAAAAAATAAAAATGGAAGTCACTCAAGTGATTTGAAAGAAAATACACTTCCATATTGTCAGAATATGAAATACATAGAAAGCTTAAGTGTTTTACCCTGTTGTAAAAAAAAAAAAAAAAAGAAATTGTTTAGAAGAGGGTTTTTAATTCAAGAGCTATTTGTAACATTAGCAGTGTTATAAGATCCTGAATGAAAGCACCAAGAAGCTCTAGAGGTAATGGCACAACTACACATACATTCACATCAAAGCTGATTAAAATAAAACTTACTCACCAAATATATTCCTTTGTGAAGATTTCTAGTTAGTTGTTTCCACAAAAGTATTCTGCATACACCTATGAGAAAGGCAGAAGGTTAATGACATTTTATGGAACAGCAACTGTCACATACCTGCCGTGGGTATATGATGGGAATCAGGAATACAAATCCTCACAGTATGGAAGAAGCACATTTGGTATGGCCTTAAAATCCCACACTTTTAGAGATTTAGGTCACCAAAACACCAATTCCTTCTGGGCAATGGCGATAATTTTACTTGCTCTGTGTGCTGCCATGAGGATTGCTAGGAAGCACGATAATCCATGTTAAGACACAAATGCTCCTTAATGAGCCTGCAGTTCTTGGACAGTAATTTGTGTAAAGTTTTAGCCTTCCATTGACAAGTGGGCTCGAACCATTACAGACGTGTAACTCGCCGAGTTTCAGCGGATGCTCTTGGTGTCCTCCTGACTCTACAGACAAAAAGCCCTTCTGTCTCAGCACAGCAAACCTGGCCCAAGCAGCAGCCAATGAAAACTGGCTTGTTTCAATGCCACTACTCAGATATTTGCAGGCAGCAATGAAACGACCCAAGGATGGGGCCAATTTCAGCTGGCAGCTTAATGCTGCTCCAGATGGCTGCAGCAGCAGCCGCCAGTGCTGGAACTATTCACCTGACAGAGCTGCAAACAAACGCATTGCCCTGTCTTGTTCCACCACAAAAGTTATCTTCCTTTTGGCTACCAGCTATGCAGTTAGAAAGCCTGGCTACAGAGCTGATGGAAAACAAACAACCCCTGCCACATGGACAGCTCTTCTTCCCCTCTTTCAGCAGCTGCAGCAGATTTCTGAATGAACCTGATGTATTTCACATACAAGGAAAAAAAATATTTGGGGGTATGATAGTTTAAGAAGTAAATTTTTGAAAGAGCAACAGTGCTCTACTCTCCAAATTAAACAAGGAAACAAGCATGAAGCCAAAAAAGGTAATCCCACCCATGGCTGCTCTTCAGGCTACTGCTTCAGGCTGCACGAGCAACCTCTCACTATCAGCTTTGCTGCCTCACTCCTTGGATTAAGGCTTGTAACATGTCACAGGTAATTGTGCTCAGCACTCTTAGTTCTCTCAGATACAACTCTCAAAGTACAGCCAACGTGGAAATGCGTGTTTCAGTTTGTTACTGCAAGGGAGAGAGTTGACTGAGCTTCTGCTAGAAGAGTCAATGCTAACAGCACTAAAGTAAAAAAACAAATCCAGGCAAGTAGAAAGGATGTAGCTAAAAACCAAGAGCATAGCTGGTATTTCAACAAGCCTTGTGTTTAAAACCCAAGTTTCAAAATTCAGATTCATGTAAAAAGCAAGACTGGCTTGGAAGCAAGCATGCCCACTTCAAATGGGAAAAAAGACTGCATTTTCAAGCAAAGACCACAAGAAGTTGATCAGAAGTTTCCAGGTGTGAACCATGACTTACTTCCAAGCCTACAGCAGGATGGGCTACAACTTCCTCCAAAAGAAGTTGCCAGAAGTAATGTACATAACAGGCTTACAGTAGGCAGGGTACTGAACACAGCTGGGAAGGTAATGCAACATATCAGTATTAAAAGCAAAAGAGAGGTATAATATCTTCTGCAAAAAGCCCCCTTAACTCTGCCCAGGACATCACCATATCCTATCTACCATGGATGGAGAAGCCACCATTTCTCCATCACTGTCAACTAAAATATAGACCAAGGTCCAGAAGAGCCTCTAGGGAACACCTGATGCTGGCAATCCAGTTTTCTTTGATGCAGTGATTTACAAGATACAAAATCAAAGGTGGCATGAAACAGAATTTCCCTTTCCTAGTTCTCCAAAACTGTTTCCTAAGAAGCATGTGGTAAATTCCAGTAAGGTGCACAGCACAGCTTCAGAAAGACCACGAAAACTCCTTTTCACCTGTTCTGTCATCATCCGCCTCCTGCTAGCTCAGTCTTCAGAAGAGCCTTCCCCATTTCTTCTAACATTTTCCTAACGCCTGAGCTCCAGATCAGTCTCAGACCTCCTTTTCCAGAAGACCCTCAAAGATAAAACCCGACTGTGCCTAACAGCCAGAGCAATAAAGGAGCTTCTGAATTTCCTTGCCGCTTCCTTGCTAATAAAATAAGAGAATTTTTTCCCTAGCATCCACCATCTGTTTATTGGCTCCTACCTGACATTTAGACCTGGTTCACTTGCTGGACAAGGACCACTTTTCCATCTGCTCTTTTTCAGTGCTGTCCATTTCTACACTGACGAGGCAACACTAACTTTTCTGAATATTTAACTACAGTTTAACAGAAAGCTTCACGTGAAATGCTACATAGTATTTACTGAGCAGTCTTAAAATTGATGTGCATACAAACCAGTATTTACATGCTAAATCAAGCAATCTTGTACGTACCCCTCCAGTTGTACAGGGGCATACGTGCTGCCTGAAGCAACACAGTGGACACACTGAAACCAGCTACATGCACTTGGTATTTACCCTCCTTACGGGGTGATATCCTGATTCAGAGTTCTCATTTTCACCCCAATTAAATGAACAGAAAGAGGCATTTAATTGCATCCACAGAGGCTGCCTCTGCCCTTCACACAATGACCAGAACCAGGCATATGGCTAAAATAACTTGCCTTTTTTTCCAGGCCAGACCACAAACGCCTAAGCTAGGGGAGTGTGGAACGCTAAGCTGGTCCCAAACAGTTCACAAAAAAACTCTTTTTACGCTACTCCGTCAAGCTGGACTCGAGAGTCATGGATGAAACAAAGAGCATGTTACTACCGCAAACATCCGAATAGTGCAAAGTTTAAAAAGAAGAAAACCCGAAACAAAGCTTTTCCTGGGTCGGAGAAATTCACGAGGCAGAACAAGGCGATCCAGGAGCCAGGCCGAGGCCAGCACGGCTCCCTCCGCTGCCCTCGCTCCCAGGTGGGCGGGGGCCGCTCCTCCGTGGGCGCCCGGCGCGGGGAGGGTGCTAGCGGCAGGGCAGAGCAGCCCACCCTGCCCGCGGTCCCGCACCCGAGGAGCCGCCGCACACCGCCCTGGGGCGGCCCAAGCCGCGCAGTCCCCGCCGCGTCCTTCCCTCGCAGCTACCTGCGTGCCCGGCGGAGGCGGCCCGGCAGCGACCCCCGCCCGTGATCCCCGCCGGGCCGGCGCGGCCACC
>VYZQ01001001.1:0-12519 GCA_013400655.1 Mystacornis crossleyi
GGAGGAGGAGGTGGAGAAGGAAGGAGCAGAGACTTCAGCTCCCACTAGCTCTGTGCCGGTCGGTACACCTCACACCAGCACAAGAGGCAATGCTGTTCCCATCTCTGGGGGTGGAAATTTATTGTTTGCCCTACAAATCCAGGCCACCACCAAGCCAGCAGATGCACCAGCAATGTGTTGAGCATGTGGTGAGATATCCAAGAGGCTGCAAGAAGACTGTGCTGCAGCACCGTGAGTGGAAACAGTAAAGGCAGCAATGGTGGCTCAGAGACAAGTGCAGCCACTGTCAGGCTGCCTGTCCCTCTTACCCACGCACTGAGCAGGGGACTCTTCATTCAGTGTTTGCTTTTATATTTGACACGGCCACCGAGCGGTCAAACATCAGTCTTGTTGGATAGGCCAACTCTTACATAAGTTGCTCTCAGAACTACATGTATTATTTAATAAACCAAGGTCATGCCTCGCTGAGAAGCTCTGTAGCAACAAAGCGAGCCAGTCTTTGATGGAATAATTGGCAGAAAAACATGCAGAATTTAAAAAGCTTAACTCTCCCTCCGTGTTATTAATTACTCAATCGAGTTTCATTTGGAAGGAGTCCATGAAAGTATAAAGAGGCATTTAAGCTAACAAGAGAAATTCCGCAGCCCAGGTAGGCAGTGTGGTGGAGGCCTGTGGTCGATGATCAGGACCGGTGGTGTGAAGACCAGCTGTGCCCACCACAGCAGTGACTCACATCTCCCATGGAAGGTGGCAGGACAGACATGTAGAGCCCTGTGTCTGTTCAGCTTAATGCAGTGCTTGCACCTGCAGGTAATACCTTCAGCAGAACAACAGCCTTCCTTGTGGATAATAATCAGGCAAATCACAAAGAACATCTGGAAACAGATGCCAGTAGGGTGAAATCCATTTCGAGCATGAATTTTGATGTTTCTAGAAGTTGATCCAACATTTTACCAAAATGTTGTCAATAACACAGAAACGTTGAAGGCAGCCAAATCAGACATCAAACTTTTTTTTCAAGTCCTGCAAATGACAGTTGATCATAGCATTAACAAACAAGTGTTTGTAGTTGAAAAGTTCCTTGGTGCAGTGAGAGCTGCATGATCCTGGTATCTTCCTGTGAATATTTTTCTGCATCTCTGCTGGGAAATCCACTCAAAACGACTACACCAGGTTACCCATGACCCTGTTTCTGGAGAGACTCCCTCTGCAAGGCTCTACAGAACTTGAGAATGTAAAACTAGAAATCCTGGGAGCAATGCATACTCTCTTGTGGAGTGTCTGATCTCCTTATGCAGTGTTAAAGTGCTTCTATGCAGGCCTGGGGGGTGTAAACACTAATTACTGAAACCATGTAACTGAAGTCATAAAGAACTTTACAGTACAACTGATAAGCAATCAGATACTTCTTAATTTAGAAGCAGAACTTGATGGCCTATGGTCCATCAAAGGAGGAATAAAGCCCCACAGAAGACAGATCTGGTGTTTTATGGAAAAAGCCTGTAGCTCACAAATGCCAGTAATGGCAGCACTGGAAGATACAGCATGAACAGACACACGATTTGCCAAAGACCTGGTTTTACACGTAAGCTTAGCCAATCAATAAAGCGTTTAAAAGAACATAATGGCCACACCATAGAAGAGGACAGCAAAAGAATAATGCATTAGGCAATTATATTAAATGCACAGAAATGGGAGCTCAGCTTGGGTTATTTGGACTCAAGCTGCTGGACAGGCAGGACATGATTCAGTTGCCTACACAGTGGCATTGGGTGCCTCTTGATTTAGTATATAAGGTGCTTTTCCAGCTGATTTAGATCTGTCATGGGAGTAACAAAACACTCATACCTGAAAGGAACTTTGGTTGGATGGAGTTTTCAGGATTGAGTAAGCTTGTCATCATGTAGCCTTTCCCAGATTTGCTTCAGAACCTTCCTCCCAGCTCATGTCAGAAAAGGCTCAGATGTTCCTTGGAGACTTGCCAGAGAGGGTAGAGGCTGATGTGAGGGAATCAGCTTTCCAGCCTACTGCCTTTCTTCCTGGATGAGCAATTTATCTCAAAGCACTCCACCTCCTCTGAACACCTCTCACCCACGTGGGCAGTGTTCCCTGAGAGAACAGCTCAGTAGTTTTCCTGATGAGTTTGCAAAGTGCTTGGCTTCATGCTCCAGCTGATCCAGCCATGGCTTAGCACTCAGGAACTTCTAGGAAAAGCATAGCACCAGGGTGTTGTCTAAGTGGTTGGGGCCAGAACAGAGTCAGGAGATAGGTCCCATAGGTCCAACAAAGGTCTTGAAAAGCAACCAGAGGAGCCAGGTTTTGTATCCAACTAAGACTAAGTAGGAAGCTTGGTCAGAAGATAAGGCGATGTGCAGAAGACAAGGCAAGAGCCTGGACAGAAGAGAGGGACTCAAGGAAACCATAGAAGAAAGACTGCCTGCCTTGTAAGGACCCAGAGAGTAAAGGATGTATTTGTTTTCAAAATCTTTATTCTGTCTTACAATGTAATTTAGAGAGTTGTGTTGTCAGTTTTAACTCCTTTTCTGTTCTAACAAAACAGCCTTGGACAGCAGCGTGATACAAGGTGGAGAACAGCAGCACACGGTCAGTTCAGCTCAGTACCCTGGGTGCCTCATCCCAGCAGAGACAGCAACCCTGCCAGCTCAGGGATGTCCATCCATACCTCCCTCTGCTCTCAAAGCCTCAGGCTGCCCCTAAGACAGTCAAACCCTCAGATCAGGGAATGAATGCTCATGTCTGGCTCAGGGAATGAACAATCATGTCAGATTGTTCAACCTTCTTTATTCAGCCAAAAACATCAATTTTCAAACCAGTCTAGAATTTGCTTGACCCACAGTTGTGACAGGAGTGGAGACCGTAAGTTTCAAAGTTGGTTCCCAGCGTTCCTTTCCCATAGCAGCACACAAAGTATGGGAAAATCACCCATCAGCCCTGTGCAAATTGTTATCTGACAATCTGACAAATGCAATTTGATCACACAGTGATAACTGAACACTGTCCCAGATCACAACAGCGGGGCCTTCTGATAGCACCACTGAACTTTTCCTCTGTAGCTTCCTCTCGCAAACCAAGGCATTCCTTTGTCTCCCTGGTGCTGCCGTGCCGCTGCTGTGCCACAGCACTGAGACTTGAGCATCCTCAGCACTGGGAGAAGAAACCAGGGCTGGCAGATACACACCCAGAACTGCTGCAGGTGAGTCCAGCAAACGACACATACGAAATCTGTGCATCCTGACGAGTGATAAAACAGTACAGGGTTTTTTTTCTTTTAACTGACTCCTGCATTCGGTGTCTCTGTCTGAGGGCAACATGTATGTGAGAACTTCACTTCCAGGAACTGGCAGTATTTTCTCCCAGATGGAAGTTCCTTGCTCAGTGACTGGGGCAGCGACAGAAAGGTATTAATCATGCAGGAGCAGGAGGAAGTTTCCTTGCTGAGAAGGTTCCTTCAAACCCTTCAGGGCAGAAGCCACCAGCTTCACCTCTGACCTCTCTAACCTTTATCAAATTTTCCATCTGTGGCTGTTGCCTACAGAGGCTTTTTCAAGTTTCACTACGACTTGTTTTTTTCCCAAAAAATTATACTAACAAACTTAATAAATTTGAAATTCTCAGTAAGCTTTAAGATTTTGGGAGGTTAGTGTTTTGCTAAAATATCAGTGAATGTGTGTTAAAATGGATTCTAAAAAACACTTTTCAGAAACTTAGCTCGTTTAATTATGAAAAAATTACATTTACTTATATAAACCTGCAGACTCTGGACAACTTGTATCTGACAGACCTTCACAAATAAGCTACACTCAATCCACATGCCATTCTTTGTAACTACAGATTGAAATTGTCTAGAAATGTGAAATTAACTGAAAAGCAGCACTTTTGTGGATAATATTAAAAACAATTAGCACTTCCCTCAGCTGAAGTCTGCACGACTTTGTCAATTATCTGTCTTAGCTCTGGATGTGAAATCAATCACTTAAAAGCCCAGTGACAGGTGACAGATTGTTCTTAGCAGACACACCCATAGTTACTAGGGAGCTGATGGTTACTGAGGCTTAAATAAAAACAAGTGCTTAAATTCTACTCCTCCGAATGCACAGCAGCTCTGCATTTTTTGGAGAAAGACTTCATAAATGAAATGGTGAGGGTTTGGGGACCATTCCATGATTTAACTTAAAAATAAGAGCATAATGCCTGAGATTCTTCTTAGGGATTGGTCTTTTGCCACAGCTTGTCTGAGCAGATAATTATGTCAGTTATACGTAAGATTTTAAAGACACCTCTAATATGTTAAAAATCTGAGACTTGCCTGTAGTTAAGTCGGGAAAAAAAATCCAGAACTTTGAACAGCATTAGTTTTTTAGTACTCATTACGAGCATTTGAGAAAGATGGGGGATTTAAGACAAACTGCTGTATTGCAATGATCATCTTGAGTGATGAGTTTAAAGTACTCTCACAGGAGGCAAACAAACGCAAAAAGGAAACCATAAACTAGGGGGATGCACTTACTGCTCCCAAGCACAAGAATGAGTTGAGAATCAGAAGGAACCAACACCATTATTCAGAATTATACTGTCAGAAGCCCAAGTTAGTGCTCTGAAGGACCGTTCATCACAGTAAGCCCTCCTTTCTCTTCCTCACCTGAGAAACGGTCCCTCTCTGAAGCACGGGATTTCGTGATGGCTGTTGTTGAATATTCCTGCCAACAGGAATTTTCCAGGACTGGAAGAATAACTCTCCAGCCACCTCTGCCTGGTGTTAGGCTAATTTAGCTTTAGCAGACAAGAAAAACCAATCTATCAGACATCAATTATCTAAGAATTTTATACAGTTTGTAAGTGAGGCAATTAAGTATGTATTTAGCCTCTGCTCTCATTCCTGCAGAGGTACTGAGAAGGCACTGGTCAGACATGCTGGAAAACAGAACTATCAGCATGGGAAAATGCAACCACCAGTATAAAGGAAAAAACCCTTCTGCATAATTCAGTGGCCCCTGAACAGATGTCTGTGCTCAGGAGGTCTGAAACCCAATTTAAGGAGGAGGTAGTTGTCTCACTGGTGAGGGCAACAGCACCGGGCCCTACCCTACGGAGACTCCGGAAGGCTTCCCCAGCAGCACTGCTCGGCACTTGGAGGGGGATGGCCACAGTTCAGAGCAGAGTGCGCACAAACCCCCCAAGTCCATCTGGGAGCAGTTCCCCCAGCAACCCAAAGCGTTCCAGTTGTCCTACCACTTTCCAAAACCTCAGAGCTCAGCTTCTGCACTGCACCCACTCTCCCCCTCCCACCAAATTCTGATGGCTGTCTTGCATCAGGTGCTCTATAGAGTTAATGACTTTAGCCCAGCACACGATGCTTTAGGCAGGAAACCAGGATCCTCCAAAATCAAAATATGACAGAAGCTTGTAGCCCTCAGTAGCCAGTCACCAACAGACTGACTCAGCCTTCAGCCAGGTCACAGTGAGGCATGTGGAAAAGAGCAAAAATACTGGATCCGAAAACCCTAAGCAACAAGATATGAGGTATTTTTAATCTCTGCTGCTTCTCAGAAAGCAGCAGAAACCACACCAGGTAGAGAAATATTTATATGCTAAATCAACACTCTCCGTGTGCAAGACATGAAGTCATTCCTGTCACGAACGAGAAAAACCTTGAATTCTTGCCAGGGAATCCGGACACCACAGCGGGACACCTAAGGTGCCTGCAAATCTGGAACAACTGTTTTGAAATAATATGTTGTGTTTGACTTTGAACTCTCAAATCTCATCCTTGCAGACTGCCTGTTTCTTGTGAGATCCTTCTGAAGCCATATGCAATTTTTTCCTTTACCTCTTGCCAAAGGTGTGTTATTTTATGTAGGAGATCCTGCCCTAGCAGAGTGAAACCAGCCTCTGCAGCATGATGAAACAACATACACTGACTTCTCTGATTCTCTCCATGTAGTTTGGATGGCGGCTGTCTCAGGAACATAGTGTAACTTCCAGTGGAACAAAACACCTTGCATCTGGCAGGGTACTAGCAGACAGTCACATCACCAGACAAAGTGGGGTAGGGCTAAGCCAGTGAAATCTACTTGAGACTTGATTACAAAACTAAAATAAATCCCCAAAACTCCTTGCCCTCCCCCACCTGCTAAAGAGAAAAAATAAAAGGAAAAAACCAAACAAGATATAATGAGATCTACTTGATACATCATAATTTTTTGAAGTTGATACATGGCATGGCTTCTGAACATCCTCTCCAGTTGTCTGGTTTGAGTGTCTACTTTGATATGCTCTACTCTTTGAATGTGACTCCTCTCTCCCTGTGTGCTGCTAATTACACATCCACTTGAACAGCACACTGCATGCAAAACACATCACCAAAGTGGCTCCTGGCACACAATCCCCGTCCTCTCTTACCCTTCAGTTCAGTGATGTCATTGTGTTATATCACTGTGTGTGTTATATCACTTTCCCTTCTCTGGGCTTTAGCCTAATCTTGGCAAAAATGCAAGAGCCCCAGTGAGTCATGCAAAAATTTAATTTATCTAGTGTTGGATATATAGGGAAAAGTGTAAGGACAGGAGAAACACACCATGCTACCTCCTCAGAATACCCTTGCAGCCTCCAGTGACTTGTGCTGAGGGAATTCTTATGTCTGAGAGGGTGCCTGAGCATTTAATAATCTTCAATATATTTTTTCCCCCATGAATTTTCTAATTTCGTTGTGCTATTTAAACAGCTTATTTCTAAATAAATTTCTTACTCGTGCAACTCTTTTCAGTTTATGAATTCTCAGAAACCACATCTCAAAAGAAACAATTACCATACAAATACCTTATTAGCTCTAGTCTCCAGTTCTCCCTCAGGAATTAATAAAGATTAAGCCTGACACATTCATATGATAGATGTGGAACACAAGGCACAGAGTTCATAATAACCACCCTCCACACTCTTCATGATAGAAACCTCAGGGCAGCTACTGTGTTTTGAAAAATGAAGATGTGAAATGGAAGGGAAGTTTTGAAGTAAAGTTAGATGAACACCTTAGGAATGAAACAGGCCAAAGGAAAGTAGCTCTGAGGAAAGAAAGGAGTCCCTTCCACACTCTTGTGCCTATGACCCTGTCATCATTCCAATTTGTGTCAGAAGCAGTATATGTCTCCCAATGTCTTCAGTTTCAAAAAACCAAGTTCTTCAACTTACAGAATTGTAAATTAAGAAAAAAAGGACCAAACATGCAGAAATAAATAGTACCATCGTCTGATTGAAGTGGATTCGAGTGACATACAAGAAAACTTGTGTCTGTTAGTATTTGCCACTAATACATTTAAGACATGCTTTATAGATAAAGTAATTTACATTATATGGGAAAAAATGGTTATTTAAGAAAAACTGCTATATTTTTACCCAGAAGCATCCTTAAGTCCAATTTATATCAGTAAGTCAGGAAATTTTAAATCTAGCTCTACATCCAACAGTATAGCTGCAATTGTAACCCTTATGTTTTATATAAGCCTCCTTTTTATGTATAAAACCCTCTTCCTTTTTTTGATCAAGTGCCTAAATAACAGAAAGAGATTAAAAGATCTGACAGAAAAAAATAAAGCTATTAGAAGCCTGCCCTTATTTCCTTGGCTTTCAGAAGAGTACACTGAATTAAAATCTCTTATGTGTTGCAGATGAAAAGATCGTTTGTACCAGCAGTTAGGAGTAAGTTAGGCAAAGTCAACCTACTGAAATGATCAGCAAAGCCAACCCAGAATAAAACTGTCATGCAGTTAAAAGTTAATTTGCATTAACATTAATGCTTGGGGGGGGAAAAAGGGTTTTTTTAAATTCAATTGCACGAGCATGGTTGCTGACTGCCTTGGCAACAGCAGCCTGCACACACTCCTTGTGCCTGCCCCAATCCCACAAGGGTCACTCTGACATAACCTACAGCACAGTGTCTCTGCAGCCATCATAATGATGATTAACCCCCACAAAACCATCGTAGAATCACAGGATCATAGAGCACCTTGGGTTGGAAGGGACTACTAAAGATCATCGAATCCAAGCCCCCTGCAATGAGCAGAGGCATCTTCAACTAGATCATACCTCCATCCAGTCAGTGTTTCCAGGGACAGGGCATCTACCACCTCTCTGGGGAACTTGTTCCAGTGCCTCACCACTCTCATAAGGAATAATTTCTTTCTAATATCCAATCTAAATCTACCCTCATTCAAGTCTAAAGTCATCACTCCTTGTCCTATCGCAACAGGTCCTGCTAAAAGATTCCCCTCCAGCTCCTCTTGCAGGCTCCCTTTAGGTACTGGAAGGCTGCTATAAGATATACCCAGAGCCTCTTCTTCTCCAGGCTGAACAACCCCAGCTCTCTCAGGGTGCCTCCCCAGGACAGGTGCTCCAGCCTTCTGAGCATCTTTGTGGCCCTCCTTTAGGCTCACTCCAACAGATCCCTGTCTTTCCTGTGCTGAGGACCCCAGAGCTGGATGCAGCACTGCAGCTGGGGTGTCACGAGAGCAGAGTAGATTAGAACTCAACCTGCTGGCCACTCTTCTTTTGATACAGTCCAGGATACAGCTGGCTTTCTGGGCTGCAAGTGCAGCTCAGAAATACATAACTCCAGAACACATAATTCCTACACATTTGCATTTAGTAACATAATGTCCTCCTCTGGAAGGACAGACACCCTCATGGCAACTGAGGACATGAGTGGAATAATCATCCTCTTTGTGACTTCTGGCAATTCTGAGTACCTCTTGCTTTCATGGCTTACAAAATGGCACATGGTTACCACAAGCGATTGCTTCACTGCTACTCAGGTAGCTTCAGGGTGACCAAGAAGACAACGCCCTGCTGGAAGCCGGACATCTCCAAAATTTGCTTTAAGGCATGCCTCAGCTACTAGCCCAGGAACCCAATGGCCTGCTATCTTCCAAACCTCTTCAACAGAGCAACTCCTTTAAGCACTTGATGTAAATAAAAAAACCAGCCTATTTGTCCCCACACCATGGCCAGGAAGCAGCTTTTTGTGTAGTGCTAACTTTCAGCTGCATCAGGCAGCAGCAGAGCTAGTGATACAGAGAAGGCAGGATTGCACAGCAAAGAGGAGGCAGGCCTGGACCACCTCTGGTGTCAGCAGCCCACCTTAGAACAGTTTAAGCTGATATCTATGGATATGAACAGGTAGAACAGCCTCCACTTGCCAGTAACAACTGCTATGCACAGACCAGGAGAGCCTTTGCAAACTCCCTGGGCAGAACATGCAGCCCTTGGGAGATGTGAATTGACCAGGAAGTTTAGTTATCTGTCCATGGTGGCCATCAACCTAAAGGGGTTGTCATCTACACTAATAAATGTATTTTTATTTCTTAGGACAGGCTGTCACAGCTTTTGCAGGTGCTTGCTTTTCCACAGGGCTACATAAACAGCCTATGATAAAGGAATAACTTACATGACCAAGAGGTGCTAAAGGGAGGAAATTCCATGCTTATGTGATGGTTTCCTCCTTTTAGGGAGTACAACACAAAATTGTGTCAGAAGTGACAAGATCCATGTACGTAGAGATCAGACCCCTCGGTGAAGTTTTCTGATGAAGGAAATAAGCACTGGAGAAGTCAGTGAGCCAGGTTCCTGTCTGCACTGTTGTGACATGAGCACTTTCTGTCTGCTGCTTCATGTCCTGGCCTCTTTCCTGCTGCTGGACTGACAAGAGTTTTGCCTGGCCTGACCTCGAAACACAGGGGTGAAGGGCGACAGAACAAAGATGCTGTCAAAGACCAGTCCAAACCATTTCCAAGACGTCAGTTTCAGGATGGAGAGGCATGCAGCTAAGGATGCTACACTTTAGCAGTGCTAATAAAAATAAGAACTGCATAAATATGGGAAATGTTCAAACGGCTGAGAGCAGGTGGCAATCAGCACACTATGATAGATAGAACTGACCATGCACAGGCAGGTCTGCCAAGGGTCTCAAGCTCCAGTCAATGTCATTAAGGAAACAAGAATGTTTAGATATATCAGTTGTGTCCTTTAGGGTCAGAAATTCAAGGCAGCAATTCCAAACTTGCACATACAAGATGCCTGGCTTCCAGAAACAGCACAGTGTCCCTGTTAATGGAACAAGGCATGCACACAGGGGCTTTTGCTCTACCACCTTCCCTGTATGCAGACTGGCAGGGTACAGAGGAAGATACTCTGGGTTGTGCCTCTGCTGGGCCAGGTGTACCAAGGGTTTAAGTGAAAGTTGGTCCAGCTCTTGCAGCAAGTCACACTGGCAAGGCAGTGGGCATATTCCATCAGCTCTCACATTTCCCTGTGTGATCACCCTTATAAAGTACCACATGCCCACGCAGCCTCAACCTCCTTTATCAATTTACAGGCTAAAACTTGCATTTCACTGAGACAGAAGTAGCTATCCTCATTTTTATTTGAAGCCAGCATGATATCCTAGTCCCAAAGCCTTCAGAGCACAGGAGGGTAAAAGCAGCAAAAGTACGAGGCCCACACTTCAGGAGCCCTGCCCTCCTCAGGTGCTGGGGCACATCCCCGCTGTGCCCTCTGCACACCCTGGCATCTCAGGTCCCTATGGGACACGAGAGAAGGAGGGCTGCATGCTTCAGGCTATCCCAAGTGTTCCTCCGCTTTTAAGCTAAGCAGGCTCCAGCTACAGCATCTTCACTGATCCAAAACACTGACAAGCAGCCCCATGTACTTCTAACTCCCCAAAGGGTAATAGTAATTAATTTTGAAGCAGCTTCTGAAGGACAAGAAGCAGAGCTGTGATGTGCAGCAGTAAAGCAGAGTAAAGACCAAGTACCAAGGAGTGGGGGAAAAAATTAAAATGGTATGTTTATTGCCAGTTCAGTGTAATTTGTGTGATCTGGGTGTTTGGAAAAAGGATAAATGACACATAGGGAAAATCATGCACTTCTCCTTAGCCTATTCTTGACTATCAGGCAGAAGAGGCTCTGTTTGTGTACTTTGCTCTCCACCATCTTTATTCTTTCAAAGCAAAAAAGATCCTTCCATTCTTTTCCTTCCAAATATGAACTGCTGCAGGCCAGGCCACCTTGCTGGCAGTAAAAGCAGTGTCTCTTTTTCACCACTGTGCCCTTGTTAATCTCAGATGTTAACATTCTCTCCGGATTCCTTGCTAGATTCCTCAGTATTTGTCACTGCATGATTTTTAAACCAACTAAAATAAAACAGGACATTACAGGCTTTTCCAAGGGCAGATTATGTCAGTAATTTTGGTTTTCGCATCATATAGCATCACTACATACATAATATACATTAACTTTAAACAGGCCAAACTACTCACAATTCAAGTGACTCCTACTGATATTTTTAAAATGGACAGCAAATGTATTGAATCAGTGTGTTCCGTGAATTCAGAGCTCTGCCTGCAATGTCAACAAAGATGACATAACAGTGACACATTGGGACTGTTGGGAAGGATTGAGACTTGTTCCTAATCCTTGGGAGATTTAAAATAGCTCATGCAAATATGTAGCAGCACTTTTCAGCTAGTGACACAGGAGACTCAATTGTGTGAAAGTACATTGTTTCCAAAATCCTGCAAACACAGGGAAAAAAAATTGTAACAGAAAATTCAGGTGGACATAACTTTCAGAGTTATTTATTTAGAACACCATCTTATTTAGAACAGAATTTTAAAAAAACCCAAACACATAATAATATTTAACAAGGTCTGAAGGTATCTCATGCCTCCTAGGTAAAGACACACTATTTTTTAAATCAAAGAGCACTATTGCACATCTCTCATCCTTCTTATACTTCATTGCTAAGATGGAAAAGGTCCTCAATTGAACCTACTCTGTAATTTGCTACTTAGCAGGGAGAGACTTGTTTTCTTGAAGCAAAATGTATTTTCACAGTATCTTGGAGAACTGTACCTCTGTCCTAAGTCACCTGACACTATTTACCTTTTCTCATCCTTACTGCAGGTGCAGTTACACCCCTAAGGGGTCATTTCCAGCATGTCCAAGTGATTTGGCACAGGCCTTACCCCGGCTGAACCCTGCGCTTGTGCCCGATGTCGCTCCACACGCCCTCACAGGAGGCCATTTTCCAGAGCACTTCCGAATCAGCTCTTCCTCCACCCCCTGCTTCCCACTGCCACCCAGGGATTTTTCGCCCAGCTGCACAAGTCGTCTTTTCCTCGTCCCATTCCAGCACCCTGGGATGCTCCCACTGACAATCAGCTCTCCCCCATCTGCCGCAGGGGATATACATCCCCATATCCTCCAGGCTGCCCACAGCCCGCGAAGGATCCCATAACCTCCTTCTCCCACTAGGTGCTAACCACAGGGCGCGTTTGCGTCTCCCAGCCCTGTTGTTTCTCTTTTAGCCTTTAACAGCTCGGCTCAGCCCGCGGCAGGGCCTCTCTCGCCGGGCCTATGGCGCCCGGGAGCGCGGAGCGTGAGGCGGCCGCGCCTTCCCGCCGGGAGCCGAGCGGCTGCCGAGGCTGCCCTCAGCCGCGGCCCTCAGCCC